>AFGM01001402.1:0-11010 GCA_004335455.1 Nannochloropsis oculata CCMP525
TAAAAACTAGAGAGTCAGAAGGGTGTTGACCACAAAGCATATTTGGACTGCGCACGCACGATCTCCTCATCATCAAGCCCTACCATATTTTCCCCGACTCTCGAATTCGTAGACACATGTGTTTGTGCAAACAGTCATCACATTCAAAGCTCACACACTGCCACTTCACGCACCTTATTCCCATGATCCTTGATCCCGTAGTGCGCGCGCCTTCCAGTCAGCTCCCAAGCTCTGGAAGCGCATACACCATCACACTCCATCGGACCTTCAGCCCCCCACACAACGCGAATGGCGCAGGAAAACGGCAGTTTTCCAGGGAGAGGGGATGGTCCCTCGGCCGGCAAGATGAAGAAGGTGGTCGTCAAGCTGCTGGAAAACAACGACTATAACCCGGGCATCACGTTGGGCCAAATCCGCAACAAGCTGCAAAAGAAGTTCATAGACAAGTACCCAGCCTTCGATTTCTCCTCGGTTACCTTCAAGGTTCACTCGCGGGCGCTCATAGAGGAAGTCATCCACGCCTATGAGGACGCCGCACGAGCCGGTACTGCCGGAGGAGCTACGGAGAATGGTGCGGCAAAGGCAGTTGAGGGCAAGGACAACAAGGAGAAGGAGAAGAAACGCACGCACAGTGATCACGACGACACCAGCAGAGCGGCGGAGGCAACCAAGAAGGTCAAGATGGAGGGGCACACTGAAGGGAGCGGTAGCAAGTCAGCCGAGCAGTCGTCAGACCCCCGACTTGTACGGCTGAAGAAGCTGGCGAAAGCCATGGGACTGGTTCCTAACATCTACAAAGACTTTGGGGAGATGGACGTCGAGGCAAAGGTAAAGGCTTTGCGGCAACGGCTTCACGCCAAGGGAGCGTTTTTTGACAATCTGCCGAGTCTTGACCAGATCAAGGCAGCGGAGGAGGCTTACAAATTGCGGAAAGACTTGGAAGGTATTGATGCTGGCAATATTATCATGGGGAAGCGTAGTGCTGCGGGTCCGTCATCTTCGGATAGCGCCTCTACTAGTTCATTGCCGACGAGCAGGCCTTCTTCATCGGCAACAGAAGCGTCGCCTTCGAGCGTATTCGAGAAGAAAAAGGAGGGGAAGAAAGAGAATAAGTCGAGCGGCGGCGGCGCGGAGGGTATGTTGTCAGAACATGAGATGGACCTTTAGGTGCACGAGGCCAGGGAATACCACCAACAGTCTATGGGACATGCACGCCTTGGAAGAAGTAAGAATGTGTGGGTCATGTGTGTGTAGCATTACGAACGGAGATGAAGGCGTCAAAGATGTGTGTGTGCATCGGTGCAGTGCAAGCAATTAATAGCGAAAAACAACAACAGAGAAATAGACGGCGTAGCTCGAGCATGGTTGCTTTCGAGGCCTCGCCCACAGAAAGAAGATGATTAACATGAGGCGATGAATGCATGATTACAACAAGGCTTGGTGTATGAGAAGAGAAGTCTTCGTAGCTTTTAATTTAAATGCTTTGGAAATTGTGCCTTGACTTGCATCTTTTACATCTTCAGCTGTTGTACAAGAAGTTCGTACTTTGCGCGCGCGATTGTTGACTTTTGTTTGTCTAGGTTCTGCAGTCTTTTGATCTCTCTTTCAGTCAGTCATAGTTCTTATATTTTCTTTGTCTAATCTTGACATTCGCACATTCTAGTCAAAATCTGTATGTGCTTTCTCCTTCCCTCGTACTCTCCTTCCCTCGCTCTTTCTGATGTCACCTTCACCACTCCTTGCCTCCACTCCCTCAATTACCTGCCCTTTTGCTCGCCCTCTCCAGACGATGAAAAAGGATGAAACCGCGCAAAACCAGTCCCATAATCCAGCGGCACTTTAAAATGATGAGAGGGAGAAAAGGGTGAATCCACCAATGCGTCATTCCCCCCTAAATCAATGACGCTGCCACCGCTTCTACTGCTGTTGCTGTCGTGCTTGTCAACCCCACCGACCCCAACCTCTGTCCTTCGCTCAGGATGTAAACTAGGTATCCGTCCATTCATGCTACACGCAAAGAGGGTAAAAAAAGAGGCGGCGGCAATAACTTGAATGTAAGAAATTGCAGCCAAAGAGGGAAATTGTTCGGAGTGGGGTCGCCACAAGACCAAGCAGTACGACAACAGCTCAAAAAGAGACTCCAATGTGCGTTGAACTCCCCCGACGACCCCTCTCGCACTTTCTTCCACCAAGTATTGAAATAATTGCGCGGCCGCCACATCAAACGCATAGAGACCCAAGCGGGAGAGGCCGATACCCATCATGAAAACCCAAAGTGCCCTCGCCTCCGTCTTGGCGTCATCTTCCGCATTTCTAATAATACTATGATTCCCTCGCCACGATGGGTAAAACAAAGCGGCCACCGCAACAGTCAGACAGGCCACCTGCTGCCATATGGCCAGGACACCCACCGTTACTGTTCCTACCCGAGCAGCAGCCCGCTCATAGCAGAAGGTTCCAAGCACACCCATCGCGGAGCTCCCCCCTTGAGCCAACGCAATGAAAGTAACGTGCAGGCCCCGCGTCAACAGGTAAGCAAGCATAGTGCTGTGAAAAGTTAGCACCGTCAGGTACAACATTGCGAGAGCTAGGCCTGGAAGGAACGCGCGCTGCTTGGTGTATGTGTGGGCATGCGAAAAAAAGCTGCGGAATGCCCCACCAGTACGCTTGCACAAGCATGTGAGGAGCAAAGGTGGAGAAGCGCCGTCGCGAGCAATAGAATCCGAATTCTCATCCTCTATATGCTTCTCATTATCGGCTTTCAGCCTGGCACCATGTCCACGTTCGCCTTCGCATCCATCATCCTTCAAAGCCAGCGCTGGAACGTCATGATAAATGCGATGCAGCGCTGTATACTGCAAGTAGATCATGACCAAATTACCAGCCGAAAAGGCCCAAGCAAGGACCTCCAAGCCGCCCGCCATTTGAATTAGGGAGACGAAAAATGGCGCAACTAAATTGCAGCTCAAGTCAATCGATTTCAAGTTTGTTGTAATGGTTCGGAGCCAGGCGTCGTCCCCATCGGCCAGGACCACGACCCAGTCCCTCTCTAAAATGATGTTGCTGAGGCCTTGAAAAAAGACATTTAAAGCACCACTGACATGCACCAAAGCAATGCACAGGGACCAGCCTCGACTGTTTATTGGCAGGTGGCACCGAAGCAGGACAACGAAGCATGCACAACAACCCAGTACGCACGTATTTTGTGCCGTCGTCACGAGCACGACGGCACGCAGACGATTGGCGCGGTCGATCATGGCGCCCGCAGAGGGGGACAAGAGCGCCATGCTAAGAGTGACAGTGATGCCATAGCTAGCTATTAAATGGAAGGAGTCTGGTGGGCCCATGGCTGTAAGCAATAAAATTACCGCGAAATCCCACGCGCGCTGCAGGAGCGCGCATCCCAGATGTCTCCATAGGATAACTTTGCGGCAATCGGTATAGTGGTTGGAGGAAGCTGGGGGGTCGGTGGCAGGGTTGACGTCAAAGAAGACCGTAGATGAGCGGGCCAGGTCGATAAACTCTGGCGACGCAGTGCCAGATGCTACGTAGTCACCGACACTCTGCAAGGACTGTGATGCCGGGGCCGCACTGCTAGGTACGATGGAGCATAGTGGGGATTGGTACCGCGACGGGGGAAGCAAGGCTGTCCTTTCTGTCAGTTTACTTTCCTCTTCTGATGGGTAGACAGGGGAGTAGGGCATCGGCAGCTTGCCCAACCCCAAGGCCTTTGTCGTTCCTATTGTGTCGGAGGAGAAATGGTGCTTGTGAGGGCTTGCTTTGTATGACAGTGACGCAGCGTCGTCCGTCCCCTTCTGCTCAAAAAAAGTCGATGATACCAGCGCCAAGACTAGGTTGGTGCATGAGGTCAAGTTGGGGAGCATTATGGTTGGGGAGAGGTTGGGGAGAGGCGATCCGACGGCGTTTCCTTTCCCAGACCTGGCCGTCACCCCTGTAGTGTTGGTTGAGGGCATAGTGTCCAAGGTCAAATTGTGAAGCGATCTGGCGACGCCTGCAGTAAGGGCACTTAAGCCTTGGCTGTTGCCGGGAATAGCAAAGAAACAACACAATGCCACAAGAAGGAAGGAGTTCCGACGGCGTGTCCCTATCCTATTGCCGTCCCTTCCGGCAGGCAGACGGGGGACTGGGGCACTGGCAGCTTGTCCGTGGCCTACTTTAGGAGCTGTTCTACATTCCTGTGCTTTGCTAAATCGGAATGGTACGGGTAAGAGGTCTTTATGTAAGAGTGTTGCGGGTGGAATTGCGTATAGGAGGAGGTTGCTAGGATTCTCCGACCCTCGAGCCCTCTACCACCCACCTTTGACCCCATACCTGATCCCTCAGTTGTCAAATCACAAAATTTGGAATAAAATAAGTTCGTCTGCCTTATCTCTGCATCATGGTAAAAGGGCATGAGCGGAAAGACTTCGCCTCTTGTCGTGTCAAGTCAAGATGGCGAATGCAGCAGTCGAAAACCGACAAACACCACACAACGCGACGCAAGCTTGTAACGAGGCGATCTGTGAGTGGGTGTACGCACACTACGTTGACGTGAGGTGGCAGTCCTCGAGGCATTAAAATGACAAGGAAAAAACACTACTTCGCCGCAACATCGGCGTGGACAGAGCATCGAGTCCCGTTGCTGCCAAGTTATTCTCTCTTGTGTCCAATCTAGTGGCCTTGGTGGCCTTGGCTCGCCTTGAATAGCCTCCCCCTCCCTCTTCGTTCTTGATGTCGCCCTGTCGCGGCTAATCAATCCCTCTCCTCTTTTTACCCACACCACAAACACACACCACACAGGCATACCTTTCCTTCCCCTGTACATCATGACTACCATGCTGCGCCTTTCCGTACTGCTGGTCCTGCTTTCCATGGTAGCCTCCTTCCTAGTCCCCGCTCCCTTGGCGGGCGTGACCTCTGTGCCGCAGCAAACTCGGCGAGGGAAGATGATGATGCTGGGCATGTTTGGGAAGAAGTCGGCCGCCGGTAGCAAGAAGAAGACATTTACGGTGACGGTACAACAAAAGTTTTACAAGGACGCGGAGCTGGAAGTGGATGCAGGCGCACCAGTGAACCTGCGCAAGGAGCTCATGAAGAATAAGATTGACATTTACCCGTTGCAGGGCAAGATCTACAACTGCGGTGGAGGGGGTCAGTGCGGTACCTGTGCCGTGCAGATTATCAGTGGTGCCAAGAATCTTAAGTAAGTGTTGAGTAGGGGAGTGGGGCGGGTCCGGGATGCTGTTCCCAAGCAGGGAGGTTCTTGATGCGAATCATTCATTTACTCCTCGACCTTCCTCCCGTATTCGAGCATATTCAATTCTTCTCGCATTTGCCTCGCGACTCACTTTGGTTCTATTCCTCATCATTAAATTTCGCGCAAAAATCTAGCCCCAAGTCGCCCGTGGAGGTCAAGGCGCTAGGCGGAAAGAGGGGAGACGACATTCGATTGTCATGCTGCACGCGGGCCTCGGGGGACGTGGTGATAAAGACGAAGCCTTAATTGATTGACTGAGTAGATAAGAGGAAAAAGAGAAGAAATATGTGCCCAGGACGCCGATGACGACGATGACTTCGCTGGAGTTTTGGGTCGGACAACAGCAACACCCAAAAAAATGTGAGGAATGATGATAGGGGGAGCACGCACTGCTGAGGAGACGGATAGGGGAGAGAAGAGTGAGAAGAACAAGGGACGGACAAAAACAGATATTTTACGTGTCACTTCCATTTTGTAAAATGGGCGGGAAGGCTTGTGTGCGTGTGTGTGTGTTTGCGAGTGCGCGTGTGTGTGTGTGAGCCTTTCCTGATCTTTAGTTCAAGTGAAAGGAAGATCTCCAAAGTAAAAAAAAAAGTGCGTATCTCTTCTACCTAGACCAGTGCGGAGCAAGCGATCAGAGAGATTTCAAAAGAATCATGACGAAAAAGAAAGGGGGAAAACCGAGATGAAGACTTTGCCTCCTCCAAACATCCTCTCGTACTTGTTCTTCACTCTTTTCACAGAACACGGAAAAGTCAACTCTGTAGTCCTCCCATCTCAACCCACAAGGCGATGCCCCCTTCTGTTCTTCCTTAAGCCAAATTCATACTCCTCAACAAGGCAATCCCCCCATTCCCCCTGTCATTGCTCGGATCTAGCTCCCCCCGACTCCGGCAATTAAACAACTCCCTCCTCACCTCCGGGGTGATCTGATGATGCGAATGCGCCTTCAAAACCTCCCTCAATCGCTCCTTGTCCTCCTTTGTAATTTCTTCCTTGTACCGCTGCGCAAACACAAGTAAAGACTGATGCCAGAGAACCGGGAGGGTAGGCCCCCCCGTGCTGCTGCTGGCCGTGGCACTGGTAGCGGACGTCAGACCCTGCCCTTCATACTCGGCGAACCAAACGAAGTAATCAGCCAGGGCATCAATGACGCGATATGGCAAGGTGTACTTCTTATTCAAAAGAGCTTTCAGGAAAATGGAGCAGGGAGCTGAATAGTCACGGGCGGTGGCTAGCTTGAGGAGGACGACCGCGGCGTGGTTTACAGGAATCGAAACCTTGCCCAACACACTTCCGATGATTGTTGCCTCGCGGATGGTGCAGTCCCCTGATTGAATAAGCGGGAGCAGGATGCCCTTGAAGAAGGCTCCGGGCTTGTACATGGCTTTTTTGAGCGCTGTTTTAGATGTTGTTCGGGAGGGAGAGAAGACGGAGGGAGGGAGGAAAATGTGAGCTCCACGCATCGCATGACCTACAATTCGAAACCACGAGAAGCTTGTCTTATCCCTCAGGCAGATCTATTTCTTCCACACATTGTTTCCAAGTACGCACCCATGTAGTAGTGATAATTCAGGTTCTTGTTCGCGCAGATATCATCGCGGCACTTCTCCAGCAAAATCAAATTGAAAAATCGCTGCGAGAGCTTCGCATTCAAATTCGAGGCAAAAATACGCGTCGCCGCATAGGTAGCATGAGGAGTCCATTCATCCGGGCGCGTCAAATACACCACTTCTTCCCAATTCGCAAGGGCAGGCAAGATTTTGAAGGCTTTAGGTAGCTTCCCCGCAGTGTAGGTCTTGAGTAATTTTCCTATCTCCGCATACACCTCTATAACCTTAGGGGAAATCTTGGACTGGCCACTGTCCTCCCCCTCCCGCCCTGGTAGCCCCTTGACCTCCCCCTCATCCTCCTCAGTCTTTTCGCGGATCTTATCCATGATTATGTCGGCCAGGGTTCGACGTTCCCCCGCGCCAATGTCCATGAATGAGGAGACTACGCGTTGCTCCGCCTCCGATAGACCCCCCGCTCCCATATGCACCGCTCCCTCTTTGAATTCCACCATTCCATCCCCTCCCTCTTCCTCCTGCCCGTCCTCGTCCCCTTCCTCCACGTCCCACTCCAACGCATCACCGCCGTCTTCCTCGTCCTCGTCCTCGTCGCTTTCCAACGAGTCCTGCCGCCGGGCCTGTGCCTTGCCACTTCTGCCACTGGACGCGAAGCGGACAACTCCCTTACCCGCCTGCACATCTCCCCCACGCTGCTGGCTGCCGCTACTGTGTTCTTCCTCAGCCATCTGCTTCGAAGCCTGCAGCAAAATCTTACGGGACAGCTTGGGGTCGAGAAACGTGTCTGACGCCCCCCCATCCGCGGCCTCTACTTCTTCCTTCATCGGAGCATTGTTGCCTGTGCTCTCCTCCTCGTCCCCCTGACCCCCCACGCGCCGCCGCAACATGCGCTTCCGCCTCAGCTCGAGGACCCGTTCTTCCTTCGCGTCGTCGTCGAGCTGCGGAAATGGATGGGTGGGTTGGGGTGTGGGGGGAGGAGGTCAAGAGTGATCCACGGCGGGTGCTGTTGACATGTTCCGCACGGTACAGTATCGGTCTGCTTTGGTATGCCCCATGAAAAGCCCTTCTCGACGGGCACTTTTAAGAAACTAGTCGAGTCAAATCAATGCTTCACTTGCCCATCTCTATATCCAGGAAAACGTACCTCGACTGCTAAAGGCACCCGGCGCTTCTTTCCCTTGCCCATGGATTGCTGATGTATGCAATGCTGTGCGACCGTGCGGGGTGCGTGTGTAGAGGGGACTGTATGAGAGGCCCGAAATATCATTGCTGAGAGCGCACGGCACCAACAAGCAAGCAAGCGACAAGCAAGCAACAACGTGCGTCGGCCAACGGCTGCTGGCCCACAATAATAGCACAACGAGTTGCTTTTTTTACGGCCACACAATACCAAACTATCCAAGCACAGTAAAACCCAGTCTGACGAGATCCTAGCCTAGCAATTGCTGCGAGAGACCAAGCGAATGCGGAGAGCTTCTATATTGGCCACCAAACACCCAGACCCCCCACGACCATCCCATCCAACCCATCCCCCCAACCTTAGTCCCCTTTCCGCCGACCGAGAAACACCGCAACAGCAACAAAAACTCACACTAGATAGTCCACAGAAGAGAGTTACAAACGCCAGTTCGACCCCCGAATTACACCACCCAGCCCACCTTGACTTGACTTGACTTATTTCTTGAGCTCATTCTCGGGAGGGTTTATGGTGGCGCGTGCCAAACTAGTCCTGACCCTTTCCCCCCAACCCCACCCTCGACACAAAGCAAAGCACATACACCACACCAAACAGAAACCTGAACACCACGGCCCCACGGTTGTTCCCAGCTATAAGAAAGGAACTATAGACTGGACGCCTTCCCCCAAAATGCAGGCTTAGCCGATGCATCACCGCCCTCATCGCATCCGCTCCCGCTGGGCCCATGTCGCCCGAACAGGCAGGCTCGAGCGCGGCCATGCACGCATCTTCTCATATTCACTCATTTTTTGTCCTCACAATCGCCACAGGCCGTGGCTTTTGGCTGCAGTTAGAAAATACTACGATGCAGCGATTTCCCGCCGTGGGGTTGCTTGCCAGCCTGTTGGAAAGCCTCAATCCCGAGCTCCCGTTCGATGCCAGTGACCCCAAGGGAGATGAATATTTGAGCAGATGGCACTCATCACCAACCCAGCACGCCACTGAACTTATTGTGTCGTTCTTCCTCTTTGGTCCTTTGCTTTTTGTGGCCTGGCGTAATATGCAAAAACAAATGCGAGCTTTGCGGATAACCTATACGCCCACGAAAGGGCAGGTGTTGTGGAGCTTTGGTCTCATCATGACGCTCCTTTTGCAGGTGCCTCTCAAGCTAGATGTCACCAACATCTCCTCCCACCCTGCTTACTTTTTGCAGCCCTGCCATGTCACCACCATCCTTTATTTTATCTGCACCGTTGCCCCGTCGGATGCCTCCTTTATTTGCTTTCATGCACTAAGTCTTTTGACCTGGGGGCCGTCGCTTGCGTTCTGCTTTCCGAATCTGCCTGCAACTCATCTCGAGGTCGTCTTCTTCCATCTACAACACATCTTTCTCTGCACTGCGCCGATTTTTGCGGTAAACAAAACCCACCGACCCCTGTACAAAAGCTGGTCGTGGAATTACTTTTCGTTCGTGGTCCTGTCCGCCTATCATTGGTGGCTGTTGCTTCCGTGGGCAATCAAAAGTGGTATAAACGTCGCGACCATGACCTCCCCTCCTCCCGCCCTCATCCCCTTTGGGCGCTGCTATCGATTGGTACAGGGTTTGGCATGTCTTGTGCTTCATAGCCTGAGTATCGGTGTCCATCTGGCGTTGAGTGCCTTGATGCAACGTATGGCCAAGAGGAAGCGCGTGTAAAATTATGACAGAGGGGGAAAACGAGAGAAATTGAAACTGAAATATAAATTATGCATTTCTTTTATTTGATCACCTCTCTTACTCCTTTCTAAATGCAAAATTATGTACTCGTTGGCCATTCTCCCAAATTTCCATTACTCAAGCTCTCACTCAGGCGGTGGTCGGTGATTCAAACGTTTTTTCCCTTGTTGTTGCGTAGAGGAAAGATGGTCTACGTGATCCCTTAACAGCGTCTCTAAAATGACGTCCTCCATCATATCGGAGCCTGTCTGGGGGGAAGGTGCCGACGCTTGCTGCTGCTGATGATGATGATTTGAATGTGTCATCTTGCCTCCCTTTCCTTCGACTAACGCCGATTCCTTTGGTAGGGGGAGAGTGCCGAAGACGAGAATGAGAGGGGTGTGGGTGGTGATTGCCGTTGAGAAGAATATGACAAAGAGAATAAAAAGTGCGTGACGCAACACACATGCCCAAGAGTGGAGATTCTGTCATCGCATTTACCTGCCACAAGAGTTCGGCCATGGCTAACTCGCCTAGCTTCTTGTTTCTATTCCTGCTGCTGCTACTGCTGTTGTTGCTGATGTTATGCACTCCATGCAGCAAGCCTCCACCTGGCATAGAGTATGTCGCCGGAGAGACAGACGCGGAAATGATGTCACCGTGCTTTTCAGACAACGTCGGGTCGAGACTGCCTGATGGAGGTGGCCCCGTTGCGGGCATGCCTGGGTGATGGAGGAGAAACGGCTGCTTCTGCAAACCCGCGGCGCGCACCTCGGAGCGGATGGAGTCAAGCTCGTACATATTCTGTTGAACTTCATGAGTAAGCTGTGCGGGAGGATGAATAGTGAATTGATAAGGGATGCCTACGTTTTCGTGGATTGCTAAATTTCCTCCTCTCCTCCCCCAGATAGACACGTACTTTGGAAAACTGCGTGTCTTGCGTAGCCTTGGCAAACTGCTCCCGTGCCGTATTCAACAAAGCTACCATCTTGCCTGTGCCTCGCCCCACGATGCGCGCGAGCTGTGGTACTTCCCTCTTGCCTAGGATGAGAGATGGGTTTTGGGGGGGTCACAACGGGGTCGATGGCGGGCTGTCCTGTGTGCGTCCACTTACCGAGCAAAAACGAAGCCGCCCCAACCAGCACCACTATCTCCAGGCCCGTCACGTCAAACATGTGCTGCCGTTGATGGGGATCGGTGAGTTATGTGTGTTTGGTCAATATGATGATCAGCAGGCTACCCTCCCCGCCGCCGTCGAACAAGCGGAGGCAGCCCTTCCACCTTCTTCCAAGCACGACAAGCAAGGCATTAT
>AFGM01001402.1:15270-28151 GCA_004335455.1 Nannochloropsis oculata CCMP525
GCCACAGGCTTACCTTACAACTCCATAATCAGACTCGGAAAGCCCCTAACAAACCCCAAGCGCTCTAACGGTCTCTGTCGGTTGAAGCTTTGAAATGCTTGGAACATCATGCCTCCATCCAGCCACACCACACACGTTTCTTTCGCTTGCGAGACACCCACCCACTTCACACACACGCCGAAAACTTTCTCTCTCTGTAATTATACCGGAACGCAGGCTCAGGCGGGCTCCCAAACAAGAGTGGCGCTCGAGCGATGGCGGAAGAGAAAGGTTCACCACAGAAGAAGTCGCCCGATGAAGCAGCAGCATCCGCAGAGGCCGTGATGCAGCAGCTTGCTACAATGGGCATATTTGATGGGAACGAAAACGGTGCCGCTGGAGGAGTCAAGGAGTCACAACCTAGAGCAGGTCAGGGTATGACAGCGGGACAGGTAGGCATTGTTGAGGACCGTGAAAGGGGGTCTTGCGTGATGTGTGCGAAGGAGATCTTCCACTCACGCCACATCCACACACGTACAGCTGGACATGATGCTGCACGCCGAGCAGGGTATGTTTCGTATGCAGCCACAGGAGAAGACACAAGAAGACTTCAAGTTCTGGAGCACCCAACCAATGCTGAAACTAGGTACGGAACATGACGAGAGACATGCTCTAAGGGAGGCTGTCCGCCCATTGCTAACTTGCAATACATCATTTAAACCAAATAAGGCGAGAAGCGCGAGGGTAATGGACCTATAGAGTCAGACAAGACACCCGAAGACGTGCGGCAGGAGTCCTATAATCTACCGGCGGGCTTCATGTGGTGCGAGGTGGACATGACGGACGTACAGGAGGCCAAGGAGGTGTACGACCTCTTGAATCAAAATTATGTGGAGGACGACGACAACATGTTCCGTTTCGACTACTCCCCTGCATTTTTGGAGTGGGCTTTGACCCCGCCGGGGAACCAGAAGGACTTTATAGTGGGCATTCGCGTCACCCCAACAGCGGCCGCGCTGGCCAAGGGCAAGGGACGGGGCAAGCTCGTAGGGTTTATCACCGGCGTGCCCGTGCAGATGCGCGTGTACGATAAAATTATGCCCATGGTGGAGATCAACTTCTTGTGCGTGCTCAAGAAGCTTCGGTCGAAGCGGCTGGCACCTGTACTTATCAAGGAGATTACCCGGCGGGTGAACCTGACTGGGGTAAGTGCGTTTTTGGAAAGGGCAGGAAAGAAAGGACTATCGGCCAGTATCACACCAAGGGCAAGGATTACTATCCCCTTTTCACATGTCCATTTCTTCTCACTTAGGTGTGGCAAGCGGTCTACACTGCCGGCGTCCTCCTTCCCAAGCCGGTGGCCAGCTGCAGGTACCACCATCGCCTCATCCGCCCCAAGAAGCTCGTGGAGATTGGCTTCACGCGTCTGGCCCCGCGCATGACCATGGCCCGTACCGTCCGGCTGTATCAGCTCCCCGAAACATGTTCTAGCGGTACGTGGATCACGAAGAGGGCATCCAAATGCTGGCGTCGTGACCGCTCCTTTGGCTGCACTCCTTTTTATGTCAGCCAGTCTGCACGGTCTCATGCATATTGATTATCTTATCATTTCTTATCTCTTTTAATATCACAACTGTCTATCACACTGCACCGCAGGCATCCGAGCAATGACCCCCGCCGACGTGCCATCCGCGTGCGAATTGCTCAATTCTTACCTGAACAAATTCAAGCTTGCACCCGTGATGGACGACGCGGACTTCGCCCACTGGCTTTTGCCCCGATATAATGTCGTGGACAGCTTTGTGGTGGTGAATGAGGGGGGCCGCGTCACGGACATGTGCAGGTACTAATGAGAGAGAGACGACATGATTATTTGTTTTCACTAGCAATTTCTCAGTTTCCCCCATATCTTCCTATCCCTTGTACCCCTTACTTTAAACACAGCTTCTACCATCTGCACTCCACGGTCATCGGCAACACCACCTATCCCACCCTCAACGCCGTCTACTCCTTCTACAATGTCGCCACATCCATGCCCCTGAAGGTACCGTTTCTGTCTGCGTCTTTCGCTCTGCTCTCTTTCTGTACAGTTTTGCTCTCCCATATGCCCGAGCAGCTCATACTTCTCTCTCCTTTTCCCTCCGGGCAGTCTCTTATGAAAGAAGCCTTGATCCTGGCCAAGCAGAAGGACGTGGACGTGGTCAACGCCTTGGACTTGATGGACAACCAGGAATTCCTCAAGGACCTCAAGTTTGGGCCCGGCGATGGTACACTCCACTACTATGTCTACAATTGGGGATGTGCCGAGATTGAGTCGTCGAAAGTCGGTCTCGTCCTTCTTTGAGAGAAATAGGAAGGGTGGTGAGAGTTTGGTGCGGCTGAAGGCTATGTCACGCACAAGTGATGGCCCTAAGCCTCACAGAGCGTGGGAAGGAGACATGAACAAGAAGAGGGCGGGAATAGATGATATTGATCAGAGCAGGCGTAGCGAATGCTCTATTGTCAGAATGTATACCCAAAACTGCATTTAAAGCAAGCAAGAACGAAGCGCGTACAAAAAAGCGATGTCTATTCAATTTGATCTATTCTTCTTCCTTTTCCACGTGCCCTTTCCTCACCGTCTTGGCCACCTCACGAGCTTGGTCTTGGAGCTGGCGGAGGTTGTACCTCTTTAGTTCGATGAAACGCGGGCAAATACTAAAGCCGATTGTGCCCTGTGTCGTGAAGAGGTGGATAGAAAAAAAATTCAGAGAATAGGATGAAGACGTGCATCTGCATCATGACACACCCAGAGCATTTAGATAGCTCCTTTCTTTCCCCCGTTCTCCATCCTTGGCCTCATCTATCATCTGACCTTGATGGCCTCCATGAGGATGACGTGGTCCGGGTTCTGTAAGTCCACCTTCCACCTGTCCCCAATCACGTCGCCCAGCGCCTCGAAGATCTCGTCGCGGGTGTGGGCGGCGTAGTTGCGTCGACACAAACGTACCATGTACTAAGGGTGTGAGGGGTGGATTTGAATGAGAAATTGGTTACATGGAAATTTTTGTGTTGCTACGTACCGTGGGCTTCTTTGCCTCGTCAGTCCCTTTCCCGTCCTCCGCGCCTGGCGGTGCTGCTGCTGCTGCTGCTGCCTTCACATCCGACACTTGTTCTTGTTCTTGTTCTTTAAAAAGGAGGCCTTTGTCGTGCAGCAAATCCCGTACTTGTACCTTGATTGCTTCTAAGTCCCCCCCGAAGCTGATTCGCTCCAACGGCATCAGCTTGACGATGCCTCTGTATGGCGATTGGGTAGAACGTGTTTCGTGAGGAGAGGAGGCGAAAATATTCACCATGACAGAAAAAAAAGAAACTTCACGCACCGAGTACTACTGTGCCCCACTTTGGCTTCCTCCAGCATGCGCAAGCACGTTCCAACGGGGGACAAAGGCCCGTTTCTGGGGATGCTGATCCCACACGTGCCCTTGCAGCCGGTCTCGACCGTGGCCATGGTTGCCTTTGCCCCCTTCCTCATTTCCTTCTTCAGCTCCGCAATTTCTTGCTGGAGTGAAGTCCGGACGGTTTCACTGGCCGTGGCATTTTTCTCAGTAGAGTCTGTGACTGCGGCCGTGGCAGCGGGGACTTCATATTCGTCGTCCGTAGACTCTCTGCTGCCGGGTGCGCCGGAGCCTTTTGCTTCTTCTGCATACTGTTTGTGAGGTAAGATCAGTGCGTGGTGGGTGGTGGGGGGAAAGAAATACTTTTTCTTCAATTTTTTGTTGAAAAAAAAGAAAAATCTTGTTTTGCCTGGAGAATTGTGCAGGAGGAGTGGCTTTATTTATGACAGAGCATCGAATCGACTGTGCTACTGCTGCCAGCTTGCTATTGTTGCCATGCTGCCGTAACCACAATCCCCCACAAGATAACTTACCCGTTCTAAGACGACAGACATCTCCTTGGCTGCCTTGGCCTCCCGGCCCACGTCGCAAGTGAAGAGGATGGCCTGCCCGTTCCGCACCGCCTGCAACGACGACGACCAAGACGAGGACTGGTATCGTGGGCGCTTGTAATCACCACTGCTCCCCCCACCCCCACTGCCACCTCTTCCTCCATCATAGCCCTTCTTATATTGTGGCAGTGGATGGTTCAGTGAGTTGATTGAAGTATTGGTACCGTGGCGTTCATTCTCGACCTTCTGTCTCCTCCGCCCCTCAGGATCATCATCATCAGCGTCACTTACCAATGGCCGCTTTGCGTTGTCTGCCATGACGAGTAAGAGGCGAAAGGAGGAGGACTTCTAGATGGAGGTGCCGGCCCGGCTTCTTCTCTTCCCGTGTGAGTATGTTTTGGTCCGTGGTGGATGATGAAGAGGGTGTCAATTTATGGAGACGGGAGCAGCGACCTGTTCAACGGTAAGCCGTTGCGCATGTTGACCTGTCTTGCTGTTTGGCCCATTAAATGCACCATTACACCAAAGGCTCCGAGTCTTTCACTAAGCCTCCTCCTTCTTTATCCTCGTCCCTTCTAGAAACGGCAGCAGTATGGACGGCCGTCGTGTTTGCCGGAGCATCGACTCGCAGCTCCACGCCGCATCGTCATTGTGCCCTTTTGGTGGGCGTAGTGCCCGTGTCCTGACTATACCAGCTCTTCACGAGGACGCCAAACCCTTTCCAAATGTTTTTGGAGGGTCTTTTGACTATGTCGAAATCCCTGTGGTACGATCTTGCCTTCGTCCGTGTGCCGTCGACCTTATTGAAGCCACCGATGAAGAGAACGGTGGCCCCTCCAGCATGCAGATCAACTCTCCACCCCTGCAGTCGTCGCCTATCCTCCCCACCTGTATCTTTACGTCCTTAAAGTCCAGCCCACCCCCCTTGGACATGGCAACAGCAGGATCACTGCTTGACTCGCCGCCCCTGAAGGCTACTGTGGCAATCATGGAAGACCTGAGCATGAATTTTGGGGAAAGCGACATTAGTTTGTCGCTAACAGGCACCGTCCAGGTCACGTCTTATGCTGGCGGCCCTGCTACGTCCAAGCAGCCTCTCGAAATAGGAGTCGAGCTTGTTGACGCGGCATCCCAGGTCGAAACGATAAAATCGAATGCTGTGGTTCTCCGGCCTTGGGCCTCACCTACGCGCGCTGGTGCTGGACCTATACCTGAGACGTCGTCGCCCATGGCGTCCTTCTCATGCCCCGTACCTTCTCCCATGAAATTTATTTGCCGTCTTCCGTGCACCACGGACAATGATGCGCCGCCTCTTAATTTGTTGCGGTATACGACCAAAGTCACAGTTCGGCCGCTGCCGGTCCGCTTGCAACCAAGCAAAATCACTGTGGAGGGAGATGTAGCACACATCGTTGTCGTGGTGACGAGCAACCGCAACCTCTTCGTCCCTCTTTCCGCAATGTCCGTGACCGTTGAAGTCCATATGCCTGGCTTTGAGCTCGGTCCAGATGTCATAAGTGCCATGCCGACAAGCGTGAGCTGGACACCACCTCTCTTCAATTGGCTCTTGCCGCCACGCGTGGAGATGCTACCTGGCCAGTCACGCACGTTTCGCGCGAGCCTATCTATTCAAAACATGCCGTCACCGTCCGTTTCTCCATTCGATGACCTTGCGTGCGTGGTTTCCCCGTCGTCGTCCTCCACTTATTTCCCTTCTGGCACGGTCTTTCGAGCCACGAGTAAAGCAGCACTCACCAAGTGCACCGTGCGACTATTCAAGCTTAACAGCGGGGCAGTAGAGGGGGCAGACGCGCCGAGCTGCGAGATCCAGCAAGAGGTCAGAAAAAGGTATCGCATTTTGGCGCATGCAGAAGCGAGGTGAAATACGGACTGTATTGTAAAAAAGGAAGAAGTGAAATAGAGCAAGCAGCAAAAAATGAAGTCCCAATAATAGACGCAAGTTTTTTTTTGTGGCTGGTGGTTTCATCCCTCCCCGCCCCCCTCCCCTCTGTCATCTCCTCCCCGTGAAACGAAACGGAAGGGCGGGGCGACGATGATATGTATAGAGTGTGACTTTCATGAGCGCCGCAGGATCCGGCACGTCAAGCTTGAGGAGCCGACTAAGTGAAGGTGCGGAAAGCGATAGATAGATGGTATGGGGGTGCATGTGATTTAATTTCTTTCTCTCTATCTCTCTCTCTCTGTCTTTCTCTTTATATCCCTTACTACCTAATTAAACATAGATGAGGGAAGGAGAACGGACTACGTGTACTTCTTCTTCTCCTTCCTCTTCTCTTTCTCTTTCCTTCTCCATATTCTCCTTCTTCTTTCATCATTCTCTTTCTTCTCATCTGACTCTCTGACACATAAGGCATCACTGCTAGTTGTGGTCGTGGCAGCTTTTTTATTGAGCGGCAAAACAAAAACGTGGACACTTCTTTCTCTCCCCCTCTCAAAAATACCTCGCACGCACGCCACGAGACTTTCCAGTTCCTTCTTGCGGAGAGGTGGATAAAACTAAGCCCTCTACTTAGGCATCATTGAAAAGGGGAGGAAGGCCAGTCCGTGAGCGCATCCGCTCGGCGATCAAAAAGGCCAGCTCCAGGGCCTGCACGCCATTAAGGCGGGGATCGCAGTGCGTGTGGTAACGCTTGTTCAAGTCGTCCACCTTAATGTCCTGGATGGTGCCGCCCGTGCATTCCGTCACATCCTTTCCCGTCATCTCCAAGTGGACCCCACCGGGGTGCGTGCCCATCTGGTCGTGCACGTCGAAAAACGCGCGGAGCTCGTCGCGGATCTTGTCGAACGGCCTTGTCTTCAGACCATTATCCGCCTTGATTGTGTTACCATGCACGGGGTCCGAGATCCAGACCACGAAACGGCCTTCTTTCTGCACGGCCCGAATGAGCGCCGGCAGCTTCTCTCGGAGCTTGTCAGCACCCATGCGGACGATGATGGAGAGACGCCCAGGGATGTTGTTGGGGTTCAGATTGTCAATCACCTCCAGTAGCTCGTCGGGTGTGATCTTATCCGAGATCTTGACACCTAGAGGGTTGCCGATGCCGCGGGTGAACTCCAGGTGCGCCCCGTCCAGCTGCCGAGTTCTCTCACCGATCCAAAGCATGTGGGCGGAACAGTCATACCACTTTCCGGTGGTGGAGTCTTGACGGGTCAGGGCCTGCTCGTAGGAGAGAAGGAGACACTCGTGGGCGGTGTAGAACTGGGCTTGCTTGAAGGTGGCCGACTCGGTGTTGACTCCGATGGCCTTCATGAAGCGCAGAGACTCATCCACCTTGGAGGCTAGCTTGCGGTAACGGCTGCCCTCCTCCGACTTCTCCACGAAATCCAGGTTCCAGGCATGCAGGCGGGAAATATCGGCATACCCGCCCGTGGCAAAGGCCCGGAGGATGTTCAACGTCTGCGTGGACTGGTGGTAGGCGTCCAGCATGCGCCATGGGTCGTTGCGACGCCCCTCCTCGGTGAATGCTTCGCTATTGATGATGTCGCCTCGGTAGGAGGGCAGGCGCAGGCCGTCCACCTCCTCGTGGGGCTCCGAGCGTGGCCTGATGATGACGTGGTATGAGGTGGAAAATAGAAAAGGAAAAAGGGTCACATGAAACTGGAGAGCAAAGATAAGAGTTCACCCTTCTACCTCCTTTTCCTGCACTCCCTACTTACTTGGCAAACTGGCCAGCCATGCGGCCCACCTTGATGACGGGCATGGAGCCACCGAAAGTCAGGACCAGCGCCATCTGCAGCAACACACGGAAGGTGTCACGAACCGTATCCACGTGAAACTCCTTGAAGCTCTCGGCGCAATCTCCCCCCATCAGCAAGAAGCTTTGCCCCATAGCGGCCTTGGCTTTGTGCGAGTAAAATTTAAGGGGAGATGATGTCAGCAGGGTAGTTATAACATGAAAAGACAGGCCCAGGATTTGAAATCAATCCCTCAATCACTCAACAATTCGCCTCCGCCTTCCCCCTCCGACCCTTACCAAGGTGCTCGTGAAGTTGTCGGCATTCCCCCGCAAAGACCAAAGGCGAAGATTTGGCCAGCGCCTGCTCCACCTTTTCAAGCTCCGCCTGTTAAAGAGTTTTAAAAAGCCGATATATGCATATGTTTGTATCCTAATCCATATGTGCCCCATCATCACTCCCTTCTACTCCTGCTCCTCCTAGTTGCATCACTTACCTCATCCTCATAGATGGGCATCTGGCGGGGGGTGTAGTCGCGCCAGGACTCAGGCGACCACGGACCCTTTTCCGCAGAGGAGGGCGTACTGGTGGTGGTAGGTGGGGGCATAGACTGTACTGCTCGCACCAACCCACGCGTCCGGGCCCCAATTGCAGGGCGGGCGCCACTTAGCATACGACATTGAGGCAGTACAAAGGCCTGGCCTTTATCCACTGCCACAAGCAGGGCTGCGGCACCCAGAGCGGCAATCGACAGCCACGAAGATGCCTTGTTAATCACCATAACTGTGTGGGGATGGTGTGTTTACATTTGTCGGGGTGGGTTTGTAAGACGGATATTCAAGTGGAGGAGGGCTGGGGCGAGGTGGTGGTACTTGCCGCCTCGCCCCGTACAGCCATTCGAAGAAGGGGGCTTGCTTGCACGACGACGACTGCCTGACCGGCGCCTACACCACCGCCATGTTATGCATGTTTACTACGACGCTTTCAAACGCGCAAAACTACACCATGGTTGCCGCTCCCCTTGCTTTTTTATCGCCCCTGTCAAGACAAGCAGAACGGCAACCGGGCCAGGGCCGGATGATGATGATGATGAGATGCGGGGCTAAGGAGGCAAGGCTTGTAGCTAGGTCACAGGTGTCTACAACCTGCACTACCTCCTCGTGCGAGAGCTCAGGCATGTGGGCCACCCAATAACCCAACAGGAACACCATCAAGTAAAATGCTTCAACACATCTCCCGACCAATGGTGGAGGACGCCGGCGAGTGAAAGAGCGACGATGGCGTATGTCATGTCTTGTCTTCTTTTGTGTGCATCCTTTGGGGCTTTTTATGGCGCTTGCAGAGCAGGCCGATACTGTACCGTGCAGAGCATCACAACCCTGTGGATAACGCGCTCAGGTCTTCTGTATTCGGACCACCAGGAGGATTTCGCGGCTCTGACACATATATGCCTGTCCTCGACCGGACCGTCAGAAAGAGGGAAATCATGGCATCACAGGCCAGAGAAACAAGCGCAATCGCTGCCCCTAAATGGCATGTTACGTTGTTTTTTATTTCTATTTTCTATTTCCTATTTATATCTGTCGCTGTCCCGGGCTTAAAAGGCTGCGGTAAGGCGAGGCTCCTTTTTCTCCGTTCCTCCTCATCCCCCCTCATCTCTCTATTGCACACCTCTTAATTTTTGTTATTATCGTTCACGTATCCACATTGTATTCACATACACCTTTTAAAGTCTCTCTCTCTGCCCCAAAAGTTTGCCTCATCTTATCAAAAGTCACCCTCGGCCTCGAGGTCCATCTGCAAACGATCGATGATGTCTCCCTTCTTGCCTGACACAGGCAACCCACGTGCACGACAGATCTCTTTCAGTTGAGGAGCCGTCATTTTGGCCACCTTCCCCATCGAAAGCATTTTTACCAAGTCCTCTTGCACCGTTCTATCGCCGCCGCCTCCAGTCTTCTCCTCATACTCGTCCTCGTCCTCGTCATCTTCCACCTTTTTCTTGCCCTTGCTGACCTTCTTAGCAACCGACTCGCTCTTAAAATTCTTCGTCACTGCATCCGCCTTCCGCTTTCCCCCCCTCCCCCCATGCACATCCTTTCTTGGATCACGACACACCTCCCACAGCTCCTCCAATTCTTCTTCTGCCCGACCCAGCATATCGGCCGAGGGCCAGGTGGTGTCATCCGCTATCTCATCCCACTCCGTCTTCGCCTCCTCCAGCGCCAACGCCTGCAAGCCCGAATAAAACTTTTCCAACGCCGGATTGTTGAAGCCCACTGTGGTGTACTGCTCTGGCTTCAAAGTCAAGCGCGCCACCGCCTTCTTAGCTGCCTCCAGCTGTACTTTCTTCGGCGGCGGCGGGGGACAGTCGAGATGCGGGCTCTCCACAGAGCGCAGATCGTCCGAGAAAGGCAACTCAATCAACTCTAAACCCTTGGACGCTGACGAAGCAAGAAGCACAGCTAGACGAGGCTCGGACTTCACCGTGGCCTGATAACGAACCACTGCCATTCGCTCCCGCTTCAGCATCGCCTCCCGCAGGGAGGTGAAGGCGCGGGTGCAACCCTTGAGCGAGAGCTCCTCCGGGTACACCGTTATGCTACTCGTCACGTTCAGCTCCCAGGCCAACTCCTCAGCAGGTATAAATCCTAGTAAATAGAGCCCGGGCTCGCTGAGACCTGCGCGGCGGGCGTATTCAAACTCAAGGCGTTTGAAGGGGACGGTTGTGTTAAAGGACCCGAAGTCCAAGCCGTAGGCCGCCTCCAGCTCCAAGTCAATATATTGCACCAATTCCTCACACAGCCACTTAGTGCTTGTGACTAGCCGTCGGTTCGTAGCCGCGGCCAGCTGCACGGGTGCGGGTTTCTTGCAGGGTTGGATGGTCTTGTAGAGGGCAACGTCGAGGGAGAGGGAAACATGAGGCGACTCGGACACATGCCAGGTGGTGCAGGCGTAGCGACGCTTCTTGAACAGTCGACCCTTCGCTGCTCCTAGCAGAGTTGTCATGTCCCCGCTACCGACATTCACCATCTTCGACTCGGACTCGGTCTCGTCCTCGTCTGCCTTGATGTAGTCCAGTTCGGAGGGCTGCTTACTCGCGGCGGAGAGCACGGGCCCGTAAAGCTTTTGCTCATCGAAATCCCGGCCGTCGGGGCAAGGAAAATGCCAGAGACGCACTTCCACCCCTCCCTCTTGCGCATCCTTGATCACTTGGCTGGGATCGTTGGGCTCTGAGGGGTCATCTTCGTTGGTGAGGAGCCAAATGCGCCGAATGTCTCGTTCCTTTTTGGACCGGGTCTCCAGCATGCGCAGACACGCACGGAAACCGTCCCGTAGGCCGGATGAAGAGGAAAAAGAGGAGGAGTCCATCCGCCTTAAATGCAACTCCTGGGCAACATCGATGTCGGGTTGGCACAGCCGCTCCAGCTGCTTGATGCGTTTGGCGGTCGGCTCCCCTAAGGGTTGCAACTCGATCGTCTGCCCCCCAAGCAATTGGCTGGCGCCGAATGCCATCGACTCTTCCACTTGGCCGTGATCTTCCTCCACCTTTTCGTCCATCGCCTTTTCCACCCCGAAAAGCACGACCCCGACCCAGTCCCGACGACTCATCATGATCTTCTGTCGAAGCACGAACTGCGCGAGTTCCAAAGCAAATCTTAGAGGGGACTAGGGAGAGGAAAGAGAGAGAGTGGAAATGGGAAGAGAGCGTGTGAACATGCACAATCGAGCGGGATGAAAGCAAGCAATACACATAGATCCCATCGAGCCAGGCCCACCCCTCTCGCGTACTTTCCTCGTTATGGGAAACACGACCTTTCCCCCTCGGCAGGCTGTGTTCAATTGATGCCGCTCCCAGTCCACCTCATTCGCCCTGCACTCTCCCCTCATCAGCACGTACCTTACCCTCCGCATCCTTGACCAGCATCGCAGGGCGGGCATCAATGAGCACCATCAAATTGTCCTCCATCGTCTTGAAGTCCTTCATCACCTTTTGCTCTTCCTCGTCCCCTTCCTCTTCGTCTTCATAGTAAGACGACATGCGTCTGCTACGCCTTTAATTTTCCTTGTCCTCGTATAACTCGTTAAGAAAGAAGAAGGTAAAAGAGAGGGTGAGACATGGAGAGTGTGCTAGGCGCAGTCGCAGAATCAACTTGGGGCATAGGATAGGAGCCGATGCGTTCCGAAGAACATGTTCTCTCTGTTGTGGTGTGGTTGCTCTACAGTTCCTATCTCGCTCATGGATACAAACCAATCCACCTTCATATAACACCACGCAGGCAACACAACTTTAGGAAGCGTCAGTGCCACCAGCTTCGGCGCCCCACAAAAAAGGTAAGCACCCGCGTTGCCCCCCCCTCCAGCAAAATCCTTCGCGCCCGATTGATGCAACACCGTATTTACACAACCGCTTTCCCGGCCCAAAACCATAATGCACACAGAGCACACAACACCACCAGCATCATGGCAGAAAGCACCCTTTTGGACCCCCAGAAGCTGTCGCTGTGCTATGCGAAGCTCTTTCAGAAGCAACAAGTCTTTGCCGCTCAGCAGGCCGCGGTCTTTGCCAAGCTGGCCGCTGGGGACGAGGCCACCCTCGAAGCCGTGATGATGCTGCCCGACACACAGCCCGCCGCCGAGGAGGCGAACGGAACGGGAAATGGCAAGAAGCGTAAGGCGAAGCGGGACCCGGACCTGCCGAAACGGCCAAAGAGCGGGTACCAGTTTTACGTCTGCGAGCACACCCCGACGCTGCGGGCGGCCCAGCCCGAGGCCAAGATGAAGGAGCTCATGGGGGTGCTAGCTAACGACTGGAAAAAGCTGAGCGAGGAGGAGAAGGAAAAGTACCAGAAGCTAGCAGTGGAGGAGAAGACAGTTTACTTGGGCAAGATGGACAACTACAAGGCCAACAAGACCAGCGGTGGTGGTGGGGGGGAGGGAGGAGTCGCTGGCAAGGCGGCTGCCCCGGTGACGGCGGCGGCCAAGGATGCAGAGGAACAGGAAGAGGAGCAGGACACAGAGTCAGACACGTCAGAGGAGAAGGAGGTGAAGAAGTCCAAGAAGAAGAAGCACAAGAAGCACAAGAAGCACCATGACAAGACTCGGGAAGTGTTTTAAAAACAAGGAGAGGACGAGCGCTATGAGAGGAAAGGGATGCTGGGAATAGCATCGAAAGGGGACTACACTATTATTATCGATTTGTTTAACACACATAATACGAATTGGGAAAGATGTTTTTTCAACCACAACATCAACAACAACAGTACCCACTCCCACA
>AFGM01001414.1:19322-30107 GCA_004335455.1 Nannochloropsis oculata CCMP525
GCGGGAGCGGCCACCATGCTAAACGAAGCCTTGGTTGAGACGACGCCTCCGACACCCCAGCAAGCACATGACGCCAAGCACAGTCTAAAGCAGCACCGCCACCACCAAAACCAAGACAGCAGCAGCAGTAGCAGTAGCAGTAGTATGGGACAAGAGACTAGCACCGCAAGCGTCCAGGTGCGGAACCTGGAGGAAATGGTCGAGGCGGAGGAGATTGCTGAGATGTGGAAGGGGACCGTCCCGCCTCTTGGCCTCCAGATTCCCGCCCCGCATGCCTCCGCCTACACACTGCTCGGTGAAGACTCCGAAGGAGATCACCAGCTGGAGGCTGGCAAGAAGATAGAGAAAGGAAGCCTTTCGACGGATGCGCCGCCAGCGCACCATTTGCAAGGGGTGGTGCGTACTGCCATAGCATTTACGCGGTCTATGATTGGAACGGCTGCGCTTTACATGCCTCGCATGTTCTACACGGGTGGGCTGGCCTTCTCAACCATCACCCTCATCGCAGCCTGTAGTATCAGTACCTACTCCATTATCCTCCTTTCGCGGGCTCACGATCGTCTGCCAGGCACGAAAAGCTATGGTGACGTCGTACATCGCGCGTGGGGCCGGCCGGGCAAGTGGCTTGTGGACTTCCTCCTCGCGCTCAATCAAATATCATGGGTCCCCGTCTACTTTCTCTTTGTGCAACAGAATATCGCACAAGCCATCCCGGGGCTAGATAAAGTGTTTTCGCGCGAAGCGTTAATCGCCATCCAGTTGCTAGTGTACGTTCCTCTCTCCTGGCTGCGTCATATCAAATATCTGGCCACTGCCAACCTGTTCGCGAATGTCTTTGTCGGCTTTGGGCTTGCGGCATGCTTGGTGTGGTCCTGTACAGTCCTTGCTACTGATGGGCCGGCGGCTGACATCCACATGTTGAATCGCAACTCGTGTTTTTTGTTTTTGGGAAGTGTGGCGGTGGCGTTTGAGGGGATGAGCCTCGTGTTGCCCATAAAAAGGTCGATGAAAAGACCCGAGCGGTTCGAGAGGTTGGTGGCTACGAGCATGACAGGATTGTGTATGTTGGTCTGGAGTATTGGTGCCGTTGGTTACTTGGCTTTCGGGAATGATGTAGAGCCGTTTGTGACCAATGAACTACCGACAACAGGGTTCTTGGGACCCGCGGTGCGAATCATGTATAGTCTGGCCATCCTCGCGACGTATCCTCTGCAATTGTTTCCGGGGACGTTGATTTTGGAGGAGTATTTGGTCGAGCCAATGGGCTTGGTCCCGTCGAAGAGGAAGGTAGCGAAAAACGGGTTGAGGATGTGTGTGGTGTGCTGTACGTGCTTGACGGCGATTTATGCAGGGAAGGCCTTGGATCACTTTGTGAGTTTGATTGGAACTGTGGGGAGTTTGCCGTTGGGATTAATGTTGCCAACGTTGGTGCATTTGTGTTTGTTTTGGAGAACAACGACGGTAGCAATGCGGGTGTTCCATATAGGGCTTGTGCTCGTGGGCTGCTTGGCGATTGTGCTGTCGTGTGCGATTACGCTGTCGACTTGGTAACGGGGGGGAGGGGAAGGCAAAGAAGGAGTAAGGAAAATAAAAAAGGAAGGGAAGAAGGAGAAGGGGAAAAAGCAGGGAATTCAAGACTCAAGAGACTTAGACTAGATTTATAGACTTATAAGCCTATGTATAACATACGGAACGGAGAGAGGAGACGAGAAGCGCGTTTCGGCTGGAGCGTACCCTCCTTTCTCGAGACGGAGGTAGCAGTCGAGTGCCAATAGATAAGTTAGACAAATTGATATTGATGAAAAATATACGCAATAAGTCACACACCCCCAAGAAAAGTTATGTAGGTAGAGAGAGAGGGAGATGGATGGTTTAATAAATGATGGGCAAGCCCCACACACACAAAGTTTTCTGTAATATAATATCACTCAATGGTACTTTAGAATATATGTATGGGTGAAGGGCGGGTATGTACAGCAATTTTTCCAAACAAACTAAGAAGAAAAAAACGTGACGAGCATGTGAAATCGAAAGCCTGTTTTTCCCTGTATTGTGCTTGTGCTTGTGCCTTGTGCCTTTAAGGCTCTCGTTCTATTTCCTTTTTCATTCACTGTATCAAACAAAATAGTCATTCGCCGCGCAAAACTAAGGATAAATGACTCGCCTCTCTCTTCATCTTGTTTTAGGTTTATTTTGTCTACTTTATGGCAACTTCTTCCATCCCATCCAGCCACCCGCCTTTTACCACTCTGGTGGCCGTCTCTGCTTTTTCTTTTGCCGACCGATGCTGTTGCTCCCTCTTTCCCTTTTGCTTTACACGGGCCTTGGCTTGGGCTTGCTCGTCCTTGATGGACGGCGAAACCATCACCTCAGCATCCACATTCCAAAATTCCTCCTCTTTTACATTGAGCGAGCCATCGCCGCCATCGTCCGGGCTGTCGGCAACATCGTCACCTTTTTTCTTCTTCTTCTTCTCCTCCTCCTCCTCCTCCTCCTCCTCCTTCTCAAATGCAAGCAGCTGCGACCGCTGTTGATGCTGCTGTTGCTGCCATTCCGCATGCATATCATGCCTTTCATCCAGCGCCACCCTACTAACATCCCCCTCCTTCACCACCTCGTCCACAAAATCAAATGTATCCTCCAATTCAGACGCTGCCAAATCCTGCAAAATTACAATGGCCGTGTCTATCCCAGTACTATGTCCCTCAAATTCACCCTCCCCCTCCTCCTCCTCCTTCTGACCCTCCTCATCCTCCCTTCCCCCCTGGACCATGGCTCTCAACAATTTCCCTACCCTCGCTCGTCCCACGCCGTCCAAATGATTCAACACCTCGTCAAGCACAATCAAATTACAATCCACCCTCGAGCGCACGCGACTCAGTTCCCTAAAAGCCATCAAGGCTGCCAAGCTCGCCCGTCGCCATTGGCCCCCGGACAAATGCGACAACGAACGATCAAGAAACACTCCATCTCCTCCCCTTACCTTCACTTCTTTCACAATTTTCTCCCCATCCAAAGACAAACCCAATCTCAACCCCCCCTCCGACAAGACAGCCAAAAATCGATTCGCCAGTCGCTCCAGCTGTGCCACCGCCCCCCGCAACACGAAAGCCTGCACACCCCGCATCCCGAATCTCTCAATCAACTCTCGTGAAAGCCGTGCCTTCTCCTCCTGCTCTGTCTGTACCGCACGAATAGCCTCCAAGGCTTCTCGTGCTTTGGTCAGCTCCCCTCGTTTCTTGCCGAGGCGCTTGCGTAATTCCGATGCTTCCCGTTCACGGGCTTGGAGCTCGGCAGCTTGCTGGATCAAACGAGGTCGTTCGTCTTGCAGCTTGTTGACTTGCTCCTGCAATGTCCGGAACTCTCGTTCCCTCTCAGCGAGCTCGTCCACAGGCTGATCTTGTTGTTGGCCGTGCTGCACCAGCGATTCCTCTGTCCAGATGGGCACGCCACCTCCCTCCGCAATCTCCTTTTGGAGCTCCCCTAGCTCCTGGCCCCGCGTTTGAAGCCGCTGACAGAGCGCCTGCCAGTCACGCACATCGCGCAAGTACTGTACGTGGGCCTCAGCCATCCGTGTCAGCACTAACTTTTGCTTCTCCAACCGGGGTTTCATTTCCTCTGCCTCCATTAACATCAAGCGGCACTTCGCAATTTCCCCTTCTAGATGACTAATCGCCTTAGCTTTCGCATCCACCCCTCCCTCATCCCACGCCCGCCCACAAGTCGGGCAACCATCCACCCCTTCCTCTTCCTCCTCCAACCCCTCCTTTTTTCCCCCACTCAACAGAGAATCCAACGCTCCCTCCACCTTCTTCAAATCCCCCCCCGCCGCTCCAATCTCCGCCAAGCATTTCGCCCTTGCCGCTTCCACCGTGGCCACCTTCTCCTGCCATTCCTCTACCCGCACGTGTGCCGCAAACGCCAACCCCAACGCAGGATCAATCGAGTCCTCTTTCCCTACCACCCCCCAGCGTTGCGACTCTGTCCAGTACAGGTTCGGGTCCCATCGATCCTCCAGCATCGCCACTGCCTGTTTATCCTCCTCCAGCCCCACCTGTACGCTACGCAAACGCTCTCTACGAATCCCGGCCGATTGTCCTGCTTCCGCCTGCCCCCTCGCCCATTTCTCCCTCCTTTCCAAGCTCTCTTTCCATGCCTCCCGTGCCTCCTCCACCTGCCTGCTCAATCTTTTCAATTCCATCTCGACTTGATCCAGCGAGCGAATCGCCCCTCCCAATAATTGCGCTCCTCCACTATTGCTGTCACTGCTGTTGTTGCTGCTGTCATCCATCGACAACATCTCGAGCACCTCCGCCTCCTCTAGTTCCTGCCTCTCCAAGTCCAACTCGCACACCCTCACTTGCGTCTGTGCACTTATTCCCTGCTCTACATAGCCCTTTGCCATCACTTTTGCCATCTCTTTCAAATCCTCCCACACGCCCAGTCGCACGATTTTCGACAACCTCTCTTTCAGCCTCACGTCTGTTGCTTCCAACAAACCATTCATCTGGTGCTGCCCACAAAAAATCGCTAAGCTCAAAAAGTCCATGTCCAACCCTAGGGCCTCCTCCATCGCTCTTTGCGTGTCTTTGCTCGTTTGCCTCGTCAAATCCTTCCCGTCCAGAACAAACATCAACTGATTCGTCTTCAAACCCCTCTTTCTTACCACCTGAAAGGGTACCCGATTTACAGACCCCCACAGAGTGACTTCTGCATACGCCGCCTTTCCCCTCGACAGAATATCGAACGCCACATCTGCAACCTTCGAATCCACCACCGGTTTCTCATCCCCCTCTCCCGTTAGTGCCCACTGGGCTGCCATGGCCAACTTCGATTTCCCCGCCGCGTTGCTCTCAGCGCCAGGATCGTCCATATTCTTCCCCCTCAGCAACACCAACCCTCGTCCTGCCAGCGGGTACTCTGTTGCCCTCAGAAATGGGCCATATCCCGCCACTTTCACCTTTTCGAACTCCAGTCGGACGGTACGTGTGGATCCACCCCCAGCAGTCGTAGGTGTGATAGCAGCCGTATGTGCGCTAGGCGTGATTGTTTCCCCGCCATCCGTCGAAGCCTCCCACGCCTCAATCAACTGCAAACCCTCCTCCAACATCTTTTCCATCCCACTGCTGTTACTGCTGCTGCTGCTTCCTCCTTCTGCAGCAGTAGCAGCAATAGCTTCAGCCGTATACGCCCTCCACACCGCCATCGTCCCCAACGTCTCAAAATCCATCACTCCTCCCCCTCCCTCCTTCCCTCCTTCACCTCCCATTAGCCCCTCCAACGTTTCTCTCCCAAGAAGCCCGTCCTCCTCCTCAGCCATCCCCTCTCTCACTTCCAATTCAGCTTGGATATTTGCTGTTAATCTTGCCCTTAACCCATCTACCTCCTTGCTCATCTTTTCTGCCGCGTCCGGCATCAGATTCAAAACTACCCTGTCCCCCTTTCGTAGGTAGCCTTCACTCAGCAACTCATGTGCCGCGTCTAAAGATCGCGGACGAAAATATCGCCTTCCCACATCAATACCAATGTCTCCTACTTCAGTCCAGGGCAGGCCTGGGGCGAGGGGACGCCGAAGGAGTAGAAAGCGCTTTCGCTGCCCTGCCTCTGCTAAGCTGACTTGGTATGGCGAGCCTATGTAAGTAATGGGAGTGCGAGGCACACGGTGGGGCTTGTGGAAATGTCCAGAGTAGGTAGGAAGGTGCGGGGGGAAGATGGATGGGCGGAGACCCCGCCGGGAAGCAGTGTTATCATTCATGGGGGCCCCTCTAACGTCGACGTGGCAAAAAACGGCTGACACCAGCGCTTGGTAGTAGTCGTCGTCCTGCTCTTCTTGGAAGTGGTAAGGAGCGAGGACTGATCTCGTAAGAGATGAATCACGGGCGTAAGGAAGCCATAGGGCGTTGAGGAAAACGGTTGGTCGAGTGATGACCACGGCTTGGCCTTGCAAGGGCCCTCCCGTTCCTCGTAGCCCTCCTTCCGACGAAGAGCCAACGGCGAACCCTAACGGTGTCAAGGCATGTACAGCTCCATCTAATGTGACTTGGTCGTGATTTCCTGGGATGAGAATGACGGGTTGTGTCCATTTCCCAAGGTCGGCCATAATGTTATTGAGTAGGTCCACGCGAATTGCCCCGCGGATATGGAAGAAATCGCCGAGGAAAATGATGCCTGCCCCCCGGGTTTGCGCTTCCCGATGGACGTGCTTGAGGACTTCTAGGCAAGTGGGGAGGGTTTGGATGCTGCAATGTAGGTCGCTGAAGATGATCCATTCTTGCGTGGCTGCGTGCATGGGGTGCCGGAGGGTGGCATCCAGGAAGGCGGGTTTGGGACCATCCTCGAAACGACTTGGAACCTGGTTTTTGCTGTCACTAGTATCGCCGCCGACGCCGGTACTGCTGCTACCAGTATTATTTTCACTGTTGGGTCTCGCCACTCTCATCGTCGCGGCTGTCATCGTCGTGGCTTTAGGGGCTAGAGTCTTGCTTTCCAGTTCCGTCAACGCCGTGGCGCGTATCGACAAGACTCGGTCGCTGCCTTCTTCTTTGACCCGCAACCAGCCCTTGTTGGCCGACTGTACCTGTGCCTTGCTGCCCGAATCCTTGAGCAGCACCCATTCCCCTATGCCAATCGCTTGTTGCAGTAATCCACGCCGCCTTCCGCCGCCCGCGCCACCACCACGGGGTCCAAAAGGACGATGCCGTAGTAGCCGTCGGCTGGGGGCAAAGGAAGTCGTCTGCCTTGTCAAGACCAGCATCAACACCACCAGATGGACTAGCGGAGACGACGATGACAGGACCGGCCGTCTTACCATTGGCCGCTGGCGTCTGCCACCTGTGTGGGAGTGGGGTAGGAATGAGCGTGAGTTTGTGAGGTAGCACTTCCATGCGGAAGAGGCCTCTCGCGGAGGGCACCTCGGCGAGCAGCAATGTTTGATTTCTGCGTGTGCTTGCAGTCTTCCCGCTCCGTCCAACCCCTAGGGATTGGCTTCAGGAATGTACTCAAGAGGGATTTGTTGTTAAGAGTGCGTTGTGGGGTCAGGTGGAAGTGTTTTTGTGGTCGAGGAGAGAGAGAGAGAGGGAGAGGGGATCGTACACAGCACACGCCCATGCGCCTCTGTCCCTCTATTCGAACCACATCAGCAAGTCTCCACCCACCCGTAGCAACACTTACACAGAGACTGTCACAGATGTCCTCTACTCGGTGCTGCTCGTTTTGGTTGCTTGATTGGTGGATTCACTCGACAGCACAACACTGCATTCAATTCTAACCCTACCACACCTTCTCTTCTCCTACACTCCTTCAGACACTGCCACCGCCCTTCACCATGCGGTCCGCTTCCGTCCTAGTCCTGCTGGCGCTTATCCTGCCAAGCGTGGCCTCGCAAACGGTGGGACGTCATCCGAGGCCTGTCCCTTCCCAGCCGGCGCTGTCTGGCAGGTGGCTGATGCACGAGAGCTCATGGGGCATCTTATCCTCCATCTCAACCCTCCAAGGAATTGAGGGTGCCCCGTTTGGAAACCCGCAATCATTAGTGGATGGACCTTATCGTGATGGTCTGTTGGGCGACAACTCAACTGGCATTCCTTACTTCTTCGTGTCTGAGATGGACGTGAGCCAAGTGGACGCCACATCCAACTCCCTGGTCTCTCTCACCTGTTCCGAGGCCGCATTGACTGACGGCTGCACGCTGACTGATCCCGAGAGCCCGGTCTGTATTCGGTTGACTGTGACGGGCGAATTGGTGGAGGTTGTAGACGAGGCGGAGAAGGCCTTTGCGATGCAAGCGTTATTTCAGCGCCACCCTAAGATGGAAGGATGGCCGACGGACCATGATTGGAAGGTGAAGAAGATTGTGCCTCGGCATATTTTCGTGCTGGATATGTTTGGTGGCGTTAAGCCCGTGACCGTGGAGGAGTATTTGAGTATTGAACTTTAGTTTGAAAACAAGAATGGAAGAAAGGCGGAGGAGAGAGTATGAGGAGGAGGTACCGTGGTGGAGAGGATGCAGAGAGACAAGAGAGAATGTAAAATGCTGATAAAGAGAGATATGTTTTGTAGTACAGATACGCTTATATATACGCACATCCACCCGCACACGTTATAGAGAGTACAAGACAGGCAAGGGCTGTGCAAGCCCCTTGTAGATAGACAGACTCGCGCTCGAACGTGTTATGTGCATGTCCGCATGGGAAGAGAGCCATAGCAAAAGAGCATAACACCGCAGTCAATAGAACCTCATAGCCACACAAAAAGAAGGAGCTACAAGGCTGCGAAGCTTTCCTGGTCATGCTCGCGCGCGTACCTCATTTACTTTGCCCTTTTTAAGCAAACGCTAATCGTTTTCTGCCATTCCATCCATACCCACCCCACCACACACACAGGCACAGCCGCATATCACCTCTCGCTCGACTTTATGACAAGCCTGGATTTCAAAGCTTTGCTCAAGAATGAGCGCGCAAAACTCCAACGGCAGAAGCAGCAAGAAACTCAGTACCAGAACAAGGGTACGCTAAGTTGGATTCATCTCGATGCTCCTTTAACCCTGGCATCTCGCTCGAGACTGGACCTGATCAAGTTCAAAGTCGCAGTAGGCGCAGTAGATGGCATTTACTATGTGCCTGGGTGGTTGTCGGAGGAAGACGCGCGACAGCTACTGGAAGCCATTGATCAGGTTAGTGATGTGATGACATTATTTTTGTAGGGTCAGGGTTAGGGTGGAATGTGTGTCTATGTGTCCATATTTTAGTGTATTGTACAATCAAAATCATGCTGATTTCCTCCTCTCTCCCTTCTTCCACCCCATCCCAAACGCAGGCTCCAGCCGGACTTTGGACTAACCTTCAGAATCGGCGCCTGCAAAACCTGGGCGGCACTCCCGCGTCTGCCACAGGCAAGGGCATGCGCGCCGTCCCTGTGCCAAGCTACGGCCACGCCATATTCACGGCACTGGTGGCTGCGGGCGTATTTGCCACGGATGCCGCGCCAAACCACATTTTGTTGAACGAATACAGTAACGGACAAGGAATCGCTTTGCACAAAGATGGCCCGCTTTACCAGAACCGTGTTGCAATTGTGTCGTTGGGCGCGCCTGCCCTCCTTGAGTTTTGGGATCGGCCCCATTTGAATGATTTGAACGCGGTCAGCTGCAGCACTGGTAGCAACTCGCCGTCGCACCCGTCTTCTGCTACAGTGCGCATGGAACATCGGTCGCTGCTTGTGTTTGACGGAGAGGCGTACGAGAAGTACTGGCATGGCATTTTGCGGCGGCAGGAGGAGCTTCCTGCTGACGGGTCAGAAGATGGAGGAAAGGAGAATCGCCGCGTGAGCTTGACGGCTCGCCGTGTTTTAAATGTCTGCGAAGCTGACAAGGAGATGTTAGAGACTGCAGAAAACGTGCGGGAGGAGAAGCGGAAAGATGCGCGTTTTCTCATGTCAATATCGGACGACCGATAAAATTATGAGTTTGAATGAGTGGAAGTTATAAATCAAAGAAAAAGTACATCTAAACCGTTCGATACTTCTCTTACGCTTGGACAAACAAAAGTGTAATGGTTGGTGTAAATTGTCATAAGTGGCATCTCTCTGTTGCACATTACTTTAGCCTTTAGGGTCGCCTGTTCTCACCCTCTTCATAAATCCACCTATACACACATATCATCGCGGACCGGAAGGCTTAAACCGGGGCGGCGAGGGTAGCGGTGGAAAAAGTGAGGGCGTAGGTAAAGACTGAACACCTGTCAGGGGCGTTGTGGCACCTCTGACACCGCCGTCCCCTACAACACCGACCGATTCGCGGAGACCGATATAATAGGCCTCAAGCTTCTTTTTCTGACGGCGGGCTCGTTCACGGAAGCGCTGGTCCATATCCTTGCGCGCATCTTCTGCCCGACGGCGCTCGTTCTCTTCCCGTTCCATGGCCGCCAGCTCCTTCTGTTCCTTCCGGATCAGCCATTCTTGCAGCTTGACATGTCGCTGCATGCGCTTGCGCGCCCTATTCAGTTGGTCGATGATCATCTGCTCCTCTTCCTCCCGCTCTGTCAAGTGGTGTGGATAGATAGCACTGCTCGGAGTGGACCGAAAGGAGTCGTCACGGGCATGACCCCCAGGAGAGATCTGCACACCATCGGCTCCACGGATGCGGTACGTCATAGCTGGTGGTGGAGCTTGTAAAGTAGTAAGGGAAGGCGACGACTGTTGAAATGGTGGGGAGAGCGTGTGGGGGCTTTCGTTGTTGCTGTGATGGTCGCTGTGTTCTCGAAAGCGGTCGTGTCCGGCAAGCGGTTGTGCGTAATGAGGCAGCACGGAAGCCGCAGGAGAGAGATGTTGCAGGGACTCGTCATTCAGTGCTACACCGTGGCAGTTTGCGCCCTTACCACCGATAAAATTATCGACATTCGGCACGAGGTCTATGAGAGCGTGCCGCAAATCCCCTTCTTGGATCTCAAATGCAAAAAATCGTGTCAACAGGAAGACAAATCGCTTATTTTGCTGCTCGGCCTTCTGAGCGCGATGTCGAAGATTGCTGCTAGTGTCGAGCCGGAGTTTTTCCTCTTCTTCTTGCTGGCGCCTCCGTTGACTGTCTTCATCATTATGCTGCTGCAGTTGCTGTTGTTGCACTGCTAGTTGGTCATGGGCGGCCGCCAAGGCCGACAGCAAGTCCGTTGCTTTGGTTTGTGCCTCGTGCAAGGCTGCCTCGACCGTTATCACACGAGCTTCGGCGGCTTCCAAAGCTTGCCGTTGCTTATCCTGGAACACTTGGGCTTCTTTGCGGCGGCGCCGATCCGC
>AFGM01000111.1:0-46184 GCA_004335455.1 Nannochloropsis oculata CCMP525
ATCTTAATCCAACCCAAAGTCGTTTCAGAAAAATGGGGTGGTGGTAAAATTTATTATTAATGTTTTCTGTTAATTTTTCAGGAGAGACCATGAAACCATATACTTTAAGAATTCTTTCTCTTAGCCTTTGTCTTCCTTTTTTAGTATCAACTGTTTCGGTTGCTGCGGACATTGAAAATGGAGAACGTATCTTTAGCGCAAATTGTTCAGCATGTCATGCTGGCGGTAACAATGTAATTATTCCAGAAAAGACTTTAAAGAAAGATGCTCTAGAAGCTAATGGAATGAACAGTGTAGATAAAATTACTTACCAAGTAACAAATGGTAAAAATGCAATGCCCGCTTTTGGTGGTCGCTTAGATGATAGCGATATTGAAGACGTTGCTAATTATGTATTATCACAATCAGAAAAAGGTTGGGATTAAGATCAGCTAATCTATTAGAAATTTAATACAAACAAGTGAGTACGAAAACTCCTTCCCCTTCTGGGATCGTGAGGGAGCATTTCATTCTCTGTGAAACTCTAATCTTGATTTTCACATTTCTCACCATTTTCTTTTGATTTCATCTACAAACGAACATGAGTACAACTCGAAAGTCCACAATTGTGGATTTCAATCCCGTAGAAACAAGCTTTGAGAAGTGGGCCAAACCTGGTCAATTCTCTCGAACGCTAGCAAAAGGTCCAAAAACAACAACTTGGATTTGGAACCTTCACGCTGACGCTCATGACTTTGATATCCAAACGAATTCACTACAAGAAGTTTCAAGAAAAATCTTTAGTGCTCACTTTGGACAACTAGCTGTAATATTCCTTTGGTTAAGTGGTATGCACTTCCATGGTGCATATTTTTCTAATTATTCAGCATGGTTAACTAATCCTACATCAACAAAACCTAGTGCTCAAATCGTATGGCCTATCGTAGGACAGGAAGTACTGAATGCAGATGTTGGTGGAAACTTTCAAGGTATTCAAATTACGTCTGGTTTTTTCCAATTATGGCGTGCTGAAGGTATCACTAGTGAAGTTGAACTTTATTGGACAGCTGTTGGTGGTTTAGTTGCATCGTTTTTAATGCTATTTGCAGGTTGGTTCCATTATCATAAAGCTGCGCCAAAACTTGAATGGTTTCAAAATGTTGAATCAATGTTAAACCATCATTTAGCTGGTTTATTAGGTTTAGGATCATTATCTTGGGCAGGACATCAAATTCATATTGCTTTACCTATTAATAAATTACTTGATCTAGGTGTAAGTCCCGAAGAAATTCCGTTGCCTTATGAATTTATTTTAAACCGTGATTTAATTGCTCAACTATATCCAAGTTTTAACAAAGGGTTAACACCATTCTTTACTTTAAATTGGGGTGAATACTCTGATTTTTTAACATTTAAAGGTGGACTAAATCCTGTGACAGGCGGATTATGGTTAACGGATACTGCGCATCATCATTTAGCTATTGCTGTGTTGTTTATTGTTGCTGGACACATGTATAAAACTAACTGGTTTTTAGGACATAGTATTAAAACTATTCTTGAAGCGCATAAAGGTCCTTTTACAGGCGAAGGGCACAAAGGTTTATACGAGGTTTTAACAACATCTTGGCATGCACAATTAGCAATTAACTTAGCTTTGTTTGGTTCGCTAAGTATTATTGTTGCTCATCACATGTATGCGATGCCACCGTATCCTTACATTGCGATCGATTATCCAACACAGTTATCATTATTCACACACCATGTATGGATTGGTGGATTTTGTATTGTTGGTGGTGCTGCTCACGGTGCAATCTTCTTTGTCAGAGATTACAACGCAGCAAATAATTACAATAACCTTATAGATCGTGTAATTCGTCATAGAGACGCTATTATTTCACATCTTAATTGGGTATGTATTTTCCTAGGATGTCATTCGTTCGGACTTTATGTGCACAACGATACAATGCGTGCATTAGGTAGATCACAAGATTTATTTTCAGATAATGCAATCGCATTAAAACCAATATTTGCTCAATTTATTCAAAATTTACACACGTTAGCACCTGGTAGCACTGCTCCTAATGCTTTAACAACTGTAAGTTATGCTTTTGGTGGAGATGTTATTAGTGTTGGATCAAAAATCGCTATGATGCCTATTAGTTTAGGAACAGCTGATTTCTTAGTTCATCATATTCATGCATTTACTATTCATGTTACTGTTTTAATCTTATTAAAAGGTGTTCTTTACTCAAGAAATTCCCGCTTAATTCCAGATAAAGCAAATCTAGGGTTTAGATTCCCTTGTGATGGTCCAGGACGTGGTGGTACTTGTCAAGTTTCTGCATGGGACCATGTATTCCTTGGATTATTCTGGATGTATAACTCAATCTCGATCGTTATTTTCCATTTTAGTTGGAAAATGCAATCAGATGTTTGGGGTACAGTATCACCTACAGGAGCGGTATCACATATTACAGGTGGTAATTTTGCGCAAAGTTCTATTACAATTAATGGTTGGCTAAGAGATTTCTTATGGTCACAAGCAGCACAAGTGGTACAATCTTATGGATCATCACTTTCTGCATATGGTTTAATATTCTTAGGGGCTCACTTTATTTGGGCATTCAGTTTAATGTTCCTATTTAGTGGACGAGGATACTGGCAAGAGCTTATTGAATCAATTGTTTGGGCTCATAATAAATTAAAAGTTGCGCCATCAATTCAACCACGTGCTTTAAGTATTACTCAAGGTCGTGCTGTCGGAGTTGCGCACTATTTACTAGGTGGTATTGGTACAACTTGGGCATTCTTCTTAGCAAGAATCATTTCGGTAGGCTAATCTAGAAAAGGAGAAAAATACATGGTATATAAATTTCCAAAGTTTAGTAAAGCACTAGCTGAAGATCCCTCAACAAGACGTATTTGGTATGGTATTGCTACCGCCCATGACTTTGAAAGTCATGATGCGATGACAGAGTCAAAACTATATCAAAAAATATTTGCATCACATTTCGGTCATATTGCCATCATTTTCTTATGGACAGCAGGAAACTTATTCCATGTTGCTTGGCAAGGTAACTTTGAATCATGGATTCTTAATCCACTTAAAGTTCGACCAATTGCACATGCAATTTGGGATCCTCATTTTGGACAAGCTGCTTACAAAGCTTTCTTAAAAACTTCAAGCCCTGCTAACTTAGCATTATCAGGTGTTTATGAATGGTGGTACACTATTGGTATGAGAACTAACAATGACCTTTATCAAGGATCATTTTTCTTAATCTTATTATCAAGTTTATTACTATTTGCTGGTTGGTTACATCTACAACCTTCTTTTAGACCAAGCTTAGATTGGTTTAAAGCAAATGAGTATAGATTAAATCACCACTTATCTGGATTATTTGGTGTTAGTTCACTAGCTTGGACTGGTCACTTAGTTCATGTAGCAATTCCTGAATCAAGAGGTATACATGTTGGCTGGGATAATTTCTTAACAGTTTTACCACACCCAGAAGGTTTAACACCTTTCTTTTCTGGTAATTGGAAAGCATACGCTCAAAACCCAGATACCGCTTCGCATATTTTTGGTTCTGGGGAAGGTTCTGGTACAGCAATTCTAACATTCCTTGGTGGTTTCCATCCTCAAACAAAATCATTATGGCTAACTGATATGGCTCATCACCATTTAGCAATTGCTGTTCTATTTATTGTTGCAGGACACATGTATAGGACTAATTGGTTAATAGGTCATCAAATGAAATTAATTTTAGAGGCTCATCGTCCCCCGGGAGGTAGACTTGGAATTGGTCACATTGGGCTTTATGAAACTATTACAAACTCTTTACATTTCCAATTAGGTTTAGCACTTGCTGCATTAGGTGTTGCAACATCTTTAACTGCACAACATATGTATGCTTTACCTCCTTATGCATTCTTAGCTTCTAATTTCCCAACTCAAGCTGCTTTATATACACATCATCAATATATTGCAGGTTTTCTTATGGTTGGTGCGTTTGCACATGGAGCGATCTTCTTTGTCAGAGATTATGATCCAGCGGTAAACACAAGAAATGGCGAGAAAAATGTACTTGCTAGAATGTTAGAACACAAAGAAGCTATTATTTCTCACTTAAGTTGGGTAAGTTTATTCTTAGGTTTCCACACTTTAGGAATTTATGTACACAATGACGTAGTAGTAGCTTTTGGTCAACCAGAAAAACAAATTCTTGTTGAACCTTTATTTGCAGAATGGATTCAAGCAGCATCAGGGAAAACATTATATAACTTTGATTTATTATTAGCTTCAAGTAATAGTCCGGCTAGTGTAGCGAGTAGTCAACTTTGGTTACCAGGGTGGTTGAGTGCAATTAATGACGGTAAAAACTCATTATTCTTACCAATTGGTCCTGGCGATTTCCTAGTTCATCATGCTATTGCTTTAGGTCTTCATACAACAACATTAATTCTTGTAAAAGGTGCATTAGATGCACGTGGATCAAAGTTAATGCCCGATAAAAAAGATTTTGGTTATAGTTTCCCTTGTGATGGACCAGGACGTGGTGGTACTTGTGATATTTCTGCTTGGGATGCTTTCTATCTTGCTATGTTCTGGATGTTAAACACAATTGGGTGGGTTACATTCTATTGGCATTGGAAACATTTAACTTTATGGCAAGGTAACCAGGTTCAATTTAATGAATCTTCAAACTATATTATGGGTTGGTTAAGAGATTATTTATGGCTTAATTCATCTCCATTAATTAATGGTTATAATCCATTTGGTATGAATTCTCTTTCAGTATGGGCTTGGATGTTCTTGTTTGGTCATTTAGTATGGGCAACAGGTTTCATGTTCCTAATTTCTTGGAGAGGTTACTGGCAGGAATTGATTGAAACTATCGTTTGGGCTCATGAACGTACACCGTTAGCAAACCTTGTACGTTGGAAAGACAAACCGGTAGCATTATCGATTGTTCAAGCGAGACTTGTTGGTTTAGCTCATTTCACTATTGGTTATGTACTAACTTATGCAGCTTTTGTTATTGCTTCAACAATAGGTAAATTAGGTTATTAAATTAAGTCAGGGAACTTTAAAAGTTCCCTGACTTAATTTTTAAATATTTATAATTTAAACTAAGGTTATATTCATATGGCTAAAGCAAGTGTCATTAAAAGACAACTTCGACGTGAAAATTTAGTACGTCGTTATTCTGAGCTTAGACAACAATTAAAAAACGAGTTAAAAAAAGAGAGCTCTTTTAGAGCAAAGATGGAATTAGATATAAAATTACAGAAATTACCTAAAGATAGTTCTAAGGTACGTTTAAAAAATCGTTGTTGGAAAACTGGTCGAGGAAAATCTGTTTTTCGTGATTTTGGTCTTTGTAGAAATGTAGTTCGTGAAATGGCAAATCAGGGTCTTTTACCTGGTGTAGTTAAATCTAGCTGGTAAAAAATAAAAATACAGCACTCCTACAGGGAAATCATTTAATCCCTGGGAGGCTGATATAATATTGGACTTAAGCTTGGCCTCGTCTGTACTGAAAATAAGCAGATACAAAAAGACCTATTAAGGTAACAACAATCAATCCTAAAACAATTCCAAATAATAGAGGTTCAATCATAATATAGCTTTGTGCATATTTTCAAGAATTCTTTACAACCTTTGGTTTAAAGTTATCTAAATCCTACTGCTGCTTGCCATACAAATGCTAATAGTAAAAATAAAACTGGAATTACCGGTAAAATATCAACTATTGGGCTAAAAATGGCAAATACATCTGGTAGTTTCGCAAGAATAATTTCGGGCATGGCGAAGAACCTTGTTATTCGACTACAAAGGATTTTGTTTTAACGAGTAAAATTTTTAGTATGAATTTTTTAGAGATTTTTCTAAAAATTAAATTTATTAACTAAACCTGAAAATAGGTTTTTATTTTTTTAATCTAATTTTGGGCAGGGTTTATACTCTTTTAATAAATATTCTGCTTTTTTAACCATATATACTTATATGATTAGCACTACAACATTAGTTATTATACACTACTTTCGAGGACTTAGGAGGAATATCTATGGTTAGTCTTGTCCAATCACTTACTTTATTATTTGTAATTTGTTCTCTTCTTGTTATTATTTTAATCCCAATTCTGCTTGCTACAAGCGATGAATCAGGAAATACGAAAGGGGCAATTTCAGGCTTAGCTACATTTTGGGGAAGTTTACTTATAGCAACAAGTATTGCAAATTCTTTCTTATAATTTCAAGCTAGTGAAGGGAATTGAACCCCCAACCTACTGATTACAAATCAGTTGCTCTACCAATTGAGCTACACCAGCAAACACCACCTTCGTATAATAATATTATATAGAGGTGGTATAATAGTACAAGTATTTCAATTTTTGTTTGTTAATCTGCGGATGGAGAGACTCGAACTCTCATGGAATTACCCACTGGATTCTAAGTCCAGCGCGGCTACCAATTTCGCCACATCCGCTCAACACAAATTGGAATTGAACCTTTGTTTACCACTTTATTTAATAAATTTTAAGTGCCACTGATTTATTATGTTAAAAATCTGTGAATTTAGCTAGCTAAAAATTAATATTAATAAAATTTTTGTTATTTTAATAATAAATTAACATATAATTGAATATAACATAACAAAGAGAAAGGCTTTTAAAGATATGTCTCATTCAATCACTCTTTTTAATGAGTTAAACTTAACTAACAAGCTTCTTATTTTAGTAAATTACTCGAATCAAATTAATACAAAAATCCGTGTTAGAAAATCTGAAATTTTAACAAAAAGCAATGATAACTCTGGATATAAGTTAAGTAAAGACAATACTTTAACTTTTATGGAAAACCATCTTAGACTCTCTAAGGGTAAAGAAAAAAGACAATTGTTAAACCAATTTCTTCAGGAAATAAAACAAGTTGATATTAAGTCGAAGATAAATATTAAAGAGTTACAAAAGTCAAAAAATATTAATCAGTCAAGAATATTAACAACAAAACTAACACAAGTAAATATTTAACTGAATTTTTTCAGAATCGAAAAATAAACTTTTGATTCTGAAAAAAACAAGCAATTATTAAAAAAAAAATGATAATAAATTATAAGCGTTGTTAAAAATTAGAAGTAGCGTCTTTAGTTCAGTTGGTAGAACGTAGGTCTCCAAAACCTAATGTCGAGGGTTCAAGTCCTTCAAGGCGTGCGTTGTATTTTAGTATTTTAAAGATTTCGTAAGTAAGAACACTATTTACAGCCCAAATATTATTTGCTATTATCCAAGTAAAGAAATAGATTTTTAATTGATTAACAAAATTAAAAAACACGAATTTTAGAACGAACTCTTAAAACTTGCATAAAAAATGCCAAAAAAAATTGTAGCAGTTATCAAACTTGCATTAAAAGCCGGTAAGGCAACCCCGGCACCTCCTGTAGGACCCGCTTTAGGGCAACATGGTGTCAATATCGCACTATTTTGTAAAGATTATAATGCACGCACTGCGGATAAAGGGGATTTAGTTATTCCTGTAGAAATATCTGTATTTGAGGACAGAAGTTTTTCATTTATTTTAAAAACACCTCCTGCATCTGTTTTATTAAAAGTTAACTTACAAATAAAAAAGGGATCTGCTAAACCTGATAAAGTTAAAGTTGGTTCTATCAGCAGACAAGGCCTGGAAGAAATTGCTCGTATAAAATTACCAGATCTAAATACAGACAATATTGATGCAGCAATAAGAATAATAGAAGGTCCAGCTAAGAATATGGGTATTACAATCCAAGATTCTTAAGGAGAAAAATTATATGCAACGCACATCAAAAAGATTTAAAGAAGTTAAAAGTTTAGTTGAACCTAAACAATATACACTAGAAGAAGCGATTAATTTATTAAAACAAACATCTACAGCAAAGTTTGTTGAATCAAGTGAAGTACATTTTTGTTTAAATTTAAATCCCAAATATGCTGATCAACAATTGCGTGCAACTGTCGCTTTACCTCATGGTACAGGACGTAACATACGAGTTGTTGCTATTACAAGTTCAGATAGCTCCCTAAAAGCAAATGAAATTGGGGCTGAACGAATTGGTTCAGAAGATTTAATTGAAGCAATTAATACAGGATATACTGATTTTGATGTTTTAATTGCTGAACCTGACATGATGCCTAAAATTGCAAAATTAGGGCGTGTTTTAGGACCTAAAGGACTAATGCCATCACCCAAAGCTGGTACAGTAACTAAAGATATTGTTGGTGCAATTCAAGAATTTAAAAGAGGCAAACTAGAATACCGTGTTGATAAAACGGGTATTGTTCATATTAACTTTGGTAAAGTGGATTTTCCAATTATTCAGTTACAAGAAAACTTTTCAACCGTTTTTAAATCTATAATGCAAAACAAACCTACGGGTGTAAAAGGAAAATACTTAAAAAAACTTTACATTTGCAGCACAATGGGACCGTCAATTGAATTAGATTATTCAATACTATAAGAAATTAAACCTTTATTGAACGCTTATTTCATTCAAAAGTATAAATAAAAAAATATATGTCTACAAAAACAGAACAAATTTTAGAAGATTTAAAAGGTCTAACACTTATCGAAGTATCTGATTTAGTTGAAAAATTAGAGGAAACTTTTGGTATTGATGCTTCACAAGTTTCAGCTGGTGTTGTTATGGCGGGCGCTCCTGCAGCAGCAGCTCCTACTGAAGAAACAAAAACAGAATTTGATGTAATTTTGGCTGAAGCTCCACCTGCAGATAAAAAATTAGGCGTATTAAAAATTGTAAGAACGCTTACAGGATTAGGATTAAAAGAAGCTAAAGATTTAGTTGAATCTGCACCAAAAACAATCAAAGAAAAAGTATCAAAAGCGGAAGCTGATACTATGAAAAAAGAATTAGAAGAAGCGGGCGGTAAAATTACATTAAAATAAAAAATATTATTTACGTTTATAGTAGCTAGTTACTAGCTACTATAAACGTAAATTATCACTTTAAAACAATTTTTTAGAATAATCCTAAAGTGATTGCTTTATTAATAGGTAAACAAGCACCAATACCTAACCAAATTGCAACAACAGTACCAAGTAAGAATACTGCCATAGCAATAGGTCTACGGAATGGGTTTTGGAAATTATTAATGTTTTCAATAAATGGAACTGTAAGTAACCCTGCTGGTACAGATGCCATTGATAATACTCCTAATAATTTATTAGGTAAAACACGTAATAAATTAAATGTAGGGAAGAAATACCATTCAGGAAGAATCTCTAATGGAGTTGCAAATGGATCTGCTTTTTCACCTAAAGCTGAAGGTTCTAATATTGATAAACCAATTACAAGTGCGAATGTACCCAGAATAACTACTGGGAATATGTATAAAAGATCGTTTGGCCAAGCTGGTTCACCATAATAGTTATGGCCCATACCTTTTGCTAATTTGGCACGTAGAACCGGATTAGTTAAATCAGGTTTTTTTATAACTGACATAAATTTTTCTCCTTTCAGTAAATTTTAAAACTTTTTAAAGTGGACCAGAAATACCTTGTTTACGAATCATTAAGAAATGCATTAACATTAACACAGCTGCTATTAAAGGTAACACAAATGTATGTAAACTATAGAATCTTGTTAGAGTACCTTGACCAACACTTACACCACCTCTTAAAAGTTCTACTAAAGGAGATCCAATAACAGGGATTGCTTCAGGTACACCTGTTACAATTTTACAAGCCCAATAACCTACTTGGTCCCATGGTAAAGAGTATCCTGTTACACCAAAAGATACTGTTACAACAGATAATAATACACCTGTAGTCCATGTTAATTCTCTTGGCTTTTTGAAACCACCTGTTAAGTATACACGGAAGACATGAAGAACCATCATCATTACCATCATACTTGCAGACCATCTATGAATTGATCGTATTAACCAACCAAAATTCACATCTGTCATTAAATATTCAACTGATGCAAATGCTTCTGTAACAGTTGGTCTATAATAAAATGTCATAGCAAACCCTGTTGCTACTTGAACAAGAAAACATGTTAATACAATTCCACCAAAGCAATAAAATATATTAACATGTGGTGGAACATATTTGCTAGTAATATCATCAGCTATGGCTTGAATTTCTAATCTTTCTTCAAACCAGTCGTAAACTTTTCCCATAAAATTAATTTAATAATCTACTACACAATTAAACCGAAATAAAAAAAAACAAAAATTTTTATGCAAAATTTTTCCAAATAAATAATGTAAAGGTTTTAGAATCTCTACTAGTTTCATTTGACTTTTTGCTTAATTCTGAAACGTTAAATATAGCATTATTATCCTTGTAACCAAGTTTTGTCATAGGAATTATTCTTAATCCTTTAAGAAACAAAGTGCTTAAAATTAGATCGTAAGGGGTAATGTTAATTAAACTTTTATATGTAAAAATATTTGTTTGACCCATTACACGTGATGCTAATCTAAAACATGCACGATTTACAATATTTTTTATACTTCTTGCATTTGCAAAAAGAGGAAGTTGACGTCTTAAATCTAAATATTTTATAAATACTTCCTCTGCATAAAAACTCATTTGATATTGTCTTTCTTCAAAAAGTAATTTTGCAATTGTTAAAAGCTCTTCACGCGTATAGTCAGGAAAATCAATATGATGTGCTACACGAGAAGATAAACCAGGGTTTGAACGATAGAAGAGTTTCATAGGTTCACTATAACCTGCGAAGATTAAAACAATATCAGTACGATTGTTTTCCATTACTTGGAGGATCATTTCAATTGCTTCACCACCATAATCTTTTTCATTATTGGGTTTATACAGATAATAAGCTTCGTCAATTAATAAAACACCACCCATTGCTTTTTCTAAAACATCTTTTGTTTTGGGAGCTGTTTGGCCTACAAATTGAGCTACAAGATCATCACGACTAACTACTACGAGTTGTCCACGAGACAAATACCCCAGGTTTTGTAATAATTCAGCCATTCTGGAAGCAACAGTACTTTTTCCTGTTCCAGGACTACCTGTGAATGACATATGTAGTCCCGGATAGTATTTGCTTAACCCAAAATCTTGGCGAATTTTATCCATAAAAAGAATAGCTGTAATTTCAGTAATTCTTTTTTTAACGGATTGTAAACCAATAAGATCATCATCTAATTTCTGTAGGCTGTCATTAATCTTATAAGTTTTTCTCAATTCTTGAATATCAATATTTTTAGAATCCACTTGAAAATTCACAAATTATTTGTAATGTTTTTCGAAATTTATGATGTTTAAATAAATTTCTTAATAAATTTTAGTTAAACAAAAGATAACAGCTTTTTTGCCAAATAAATTATAAGCTCAGCTAGTTTTTAGTAAACTATATATAAACAAACGGCTTTGTAGCTCAGTGGTTAGAGCAGGGGACTCATAAGCCCAAGGTCGCAGGTTCAAGTCCCGCCAAAGCCAAAGTAAAAATAATAAATGGAGAGATGGCTGAGTGGTCGAAAGCGGCAGATTGCTAATCTGTTGTACAAAATTAATTGTACCGAGGGTTCGAATCCCTTTCTCTCCTAAGGCTATTTATATATTGCCTATAAAGTGCTATAACAGACGTAATTCAACTAAGGGGTTGTAGCTTAATTGGTTAGAGTACCGCCCTGTCACGGCGGAAGTTGCGGGTTCGAGTCCCGTCAATCCCGATCACTCTATTTATATATTAGACTTCTTTAAGATATAAATCGTTTGACCGATTTATATCTTTATTCTGATTTTTTTACTTATTTTCAGTAGCTAATAAATTAACAACAGATATTAATTTATCACTTTTTTCAACTTTAATTGAAGCTTCGTCCATAACATCCTCAAGAATTTTTTCTTCATCTTCTTGCGATCTTATAGATTTTATTTTTTCAATATATTTTTCAGTATTTAATAGGCCTTCCATTTCTTCTCTAATTAGTTCTACAACAGGAGAGTTTTGTCTTAATTTACTAGAAGGTAAGATTAAACGTATTGGTTTTGCTTCAGCTAATAAACTTCTTATTTCGTAACCCTCTAGAGTTTCTTTTTGAATTATTTTATTAACGAGTTTATCTAATAAAATACGATTTTCTTGAATAATTGATAATGCTTCGTTATAAGCATGTTCAATATGAAGTCTAACCATTGTGTCAATCAATGTTGTTAATTCTTCAGAATAGCCCTGACTTGATCCGCGCATCATTGCATCTCGTGGTTGTTGATCTTCTAATGCGACTGGACCTAAAGGTGACATACCATATTCCGTAACAATTTGCCTTGCTAAAAAAGTTGCACGCTGAATGTCGTCTACACCTACCGTTGTTACTTCTGCTTTACCAAATACAACTTCTTCTGCCGCTCTCCCTGCTAAAAGAGAAACTAAACGTGTTAATAGTTGATTTCGAGAATACATTGTTTCTTCACTTGGTACATATGTTGTCGAAGATTTTGTACGACCACGTGGTATTAAAGAAACCATTTCAACAGGATCATGATACTCTAATAAAGAAGCTGTTAATGCATGTCCTACTTCATGATAAGCTAATATACGTTTGTAACGATTTTCTTCCATGGGTGGTTTAGGAATACCGCCTGTTACTTTGTCAAGAGCTTCATTTAGTCGTTTGATAGTTATAGATTTCTCATTGTATCTAGCAGTAAGAATTGCTGCTTCATTCATTACATTTGCTAAATCAGCACCAGAAAATCCTGGGGTGCGTTTAGCTAAATTATCTAATTGAACATCTGAATCTATTTTTTTGTCTTTAGCATGTACTTTAAGAATTGATAAACGAGCTTTTGAATCAGGGAATCCTACAACAAGTTGTCTATCAAAACGACCTGGTCTTAATAAAGCGGAATCTAAAATATCGACACGGTTTGTAGCGGCGATCACGATAACACCATTGTTAGTTTCAAATCCGTCCATTTCTGTTAAAAGCTGATTTAAAGTTTGTTCTCGTTCGTCATTACCACCGCCAACTCCCGAACCTCTCTGTCTACCAACTGCATCAATTTCATCAATGAAGATAATACAAGGTGTTTTTGCTTTAGCTCGTTTGAAAAGATCACGAATTCTTGATGCCCCTATACCAACAAATAACTCTACAAATTCGGATGCAGAGCAACTAAAGAAGGGAACTTTTGCCTCACCTGCAATAGCCTTCGCTAATAAAGTTTTACCCGTTCCTGGAGGGCCTGATAATAAGACTCCTTTTGGAATTTTAGCACCAACACGAGTGTAACGTTCAGGTTTCTTTAAAAAAGTAACAATTTCTTGAAATTCTTCTTTAACTTCATCAATACCAGCAACATCATCAAATGTAACACCTGTAACAGGTACACTATCATATCTTGCTTTAGTTTGGAAAAATTGTCTGAAACCAAATGGATTGAATGGATTATTTCCTCCTCCCCCCGAAGGATTACGACCTGATTTATTTGAGCTATCTGAAGCTCTATTAAATAAGAAATAGCCACCTAATAGAAGACCAAATAAAATTGAGATTGTAACAAAGTTTACAGAAAAAAATTCAAAGGGCTTTGTTGATTGTTCTATTGCATGAACATCAAAATTTATGCCAGAATCTTTAAGTTTACGTATAAGTTTAATATCTTTATTAGGAACATTAACACCTATACGTTGAGAGCGATAACCTGATTCCGGTGTCGATGCTTCAACAACTGCAAATTTCGAATTGTTATAAAAGTCAACACGCTTTACCCACCCGTTTTCAATATACTCTAAAAATCTTCCATATGTAATTATGGAATTTGGAGCAGTAGCCGTTTCACTTACTGCATCTACAGCAACAAGTGTTTCTGTGCCACTTGCAAATAATCCAATCATAAAATCCTCCTACGAAATAATCTATTTTTAAGTGTTATTTAAAATAACTTTACTTTCTTCTCTAATATTATATACTCCTTTTTCAATCACGACTAGCTCTTAAAATAAATATTTTAAAAAAATTTTAAGTATTCTGCCTTTTTTTAAAAATATTATTTAATATAGTAGAGACTTAAAAACCAGGGGAAAAATTTCAAATGATTCAAAAAGGCTCAACAGTTAGAATTTTGCGCAAAGAATCTTATTGGTATAATGAATCAGGAACTGTAGTAGTTGTTGATCAAGGTAAATTACGTTATCCTGTTTTAGTTAGATTTACAAAAGTAAATTATGCTGGAACAAATACAAACAACTTTGGATTAAATGAAGTTGAAGAAGTTGTTATAAAAAAATCATCTTAAATAATTTTATTTTGGTCATGGAATTATCTTCCATGACCTATAAACTTTGGAAAAGATTCAAAATTTATTTAAAAGTAATCAAATTTTATCGAGATAAATTACCCCAATCTACATCTACATCATTTAAAATAAGTGATGAGTTATAGATCTGAAGAATAATCAATAAAAATACAAGGAATAAAGCCATTACAAAGCCCATGATTGGTGTACTACCCCAACCAGGTCCAACCTTTCCATATTCGGAATTAAGAGGTCGTAAAATTGCTCCTAGCTTGGTTTTAAAAGTCATTAGTTATTTCTCCTTTTAGACTTACAAACAAAAGAATCGAATATTTCAAAATGAATTACTCGATTGAAGACAAGTTATAATATATTTAGGAAAACTTAAGGAACCAAGATTTACTCTATAATAAAGTAGCAAATCTTGGTTCCTTAAGTTGAACTATATTTATAAAGAACAAGTAAATAAAAATGAATACAAATATCACATTGGATAATGTAGATTCCGCCTTGCTCTTAGTTACATTCTTAGAATGTTTACTGCTTGGTATAGTCGTTTATGCAATTTATGTATCTTTTGGTCCACCAGCTCAAGAGCTTCGTGATCCTTTTGAAGAACACGAAGATTAAACTTTAGAACAACGTATCATAGCACAATTGTGCTATGATACGTTTATTTAGTAATAATACGAGGTGGTTCACGAAAGAAAACTGCAAAAAAGATAACCATTAAAGTTCCTATAAGTAAAAACGTGTAAACTAATGCTTCCATTTTTTATTTCCTATTTAAATAAAACCTTGTCTTCTTGTACTTTCGTCACCTAATTTTTGAAGTACACCAAATTCTATTTGATCAGTAATACTTGCATCAATACCAGTGAATACATCACGATAAAGTGTTCTTGCCCCATGCCAAAGATGACCTAGGAAGAATATAAGAGCAAAATTAGCATGACCGAATGTATACCATCCTCTTGGACTACTTCTGAATACACCATCAGATTCTAAACTAGTTCTATCGAACTCAAATACTTCTCCAAGTTGAGCTTTACGAGCATATTTTTTAACAGTAGGCGCATCTTTAAATGTTTGACCATTAAGTTTACCACCGTAAAAATTCACGTTTACACCAACTTGCTCAATACTATATTTAGATTCAGCACGACGGAATGGAATATCCGCACGTATAATCCCATCTTTATCTAATAAAAGAACTGGGAATGTTTCAAAAAAGGCTGGCATACGACGTACAGTTAATTCTCTACCTTCACGATCTGTGAAAATAGGATGACCTAACCAAGCTTCTGCAATACCATCACCTTTGTTCATTGGACCAGCACGGAATAAACCACCCTTAGCAGGATTGTTTCCAATGTAATCGTAAAACGCAAGTTTATCAGGTATACGAGCCCAAGCTTGTGACTTTGATAATCCTTCAGCCACTGAATTTTCAACACGTCTTTCAATTTCCTGTTGGAAATAGCCGCTATCCCATTGATAACGTGTAGGACCAAAAAGTTCAATTGGTGTAGTTGCTGAACCATACCACATTGTTCCGGATGTAACAAATGCAGCAAAGAATACCGCAGCGATACTACTAGATAACACTGTTTCGATATTACCCATTCGTAATCCACGATATAAACGTTGAGGTGGTCTTACAATAATATGGAAGAAACCTGCAAGGATACCAATTGTTCCTGCCGCGATATGATGTGCTGCAACACCACCTGGGTTAAATGGGTTAAACCCGTCAGGACCCCAAGAAGGTGCAACACCTTGCACTTTTCCTGTTAAACCATAAGCATCTGACAACCAGATACCAGGTCCAAAGAAACCTGTTACATGGAATGCACCAAATCCTAAGCAAAGAATGCCTGATAAGAATAGATGAATACCAAATACTTTAGGTAAATCTAATGAGATTTCATCTGATCGTTGGATATTGAAAATATCTAAATCCCAATATACCCAATGCCAAATTGCAGCAAGGAATAATAAACCAGAAAGTACAATATGTGTTAATGCAACACCTTCATAACTCCATAGTCCAGGATTTAATCCACTTTCACCAGTAACACTCCAACCAGCCCAAGAATCAGTTACACCTAATCTTGTCATGAAAGGCATAACAAACATACCTTGTCTCCACATAGGATTCAAGATAGGATCTGATGGATCAAAAATTGCAAGTTCGTATAAAGCCATTGAACCAGCCCATCCTGATACTAAAGCAGTATGCATAATATGAACTGCTAATAATCTTCCAGGATCATTTAATACTACGGTATGGACACGATACCAAGGTAATGCCATTCTTTTCGCCTCCGTTTACATGGTTTGACTTTCTTGAGAAAGAAATAGATAATTTTGTTATCTGTTTCTTTTTTATTGTTTATTAAAAAAAAAAATAGACTTATTTAATTATAATTGTGATCAATTAAAAACTGACTAATTGTACAAAAGTCTTTACTAAATTCTAAAACTTTGTATAATCAAAAACGAAACCCGATCTAAGGATCAAGAATTTTAGAAAAAATTATAAGAAAAGAGAATTATAAATGGCAACAACATATAAAGTAAAACTTATTTATCCTACTGATGCTGAAGATGCTAACCGTTTCATCGACTGTGATGATGACGAATATATTTTAGACGCTGCTGAAGAAAATGGATTTGAACTACCTTATTCTTGTAGATCAGGTTCTTGTTCAACTTGTGCTGGCCGCGTTGTAGGTGGTACTATTGACCAATCTGAGCAATCTTTCTTAGAAGATGATCAAGTTGCAGAAGGATTCGTATTAACTTGCGTAGCATACCCTGCATCTGATTGCCAAATTTTAACAAATCAAGAAGACGAACTTTATTAAGTTTTAGTATTTAAACTTGAAATTTAACAATGAGATAAAGTTAAGGTTTTCTTAACTTTATCTCATTGATTTTTTAATTTATTTGATTGAAAAAGATAGAAATATCTACACCAGGAGGAAATGAAATAGCACTTAAAAGATTAATATAGTTCTTTTTAGGTACTTTGATATCAAATATCCATTTGTGTCTTCTGATCTCAAATTGTTCTTGAGAAGCTTTATCAATATGAGGAGATCTTAATAATGAGTAGTAACGTTTTTTTACCGGTAGACGTACAGGACCTTTAACTAAAGTTTGGCCACTATAAATTTCATCTAATCTTTTTAACTCTTCTTCTAATAGTAAACTACTTATTCTTAGTACTCTTGAATTATAAGCTTTTAATCGAATACGAAAACTGATTTCTCCATTTTTCGTCATATTATATTTTAGCCTTTTTATTAAGAATAATTTTGTCTATTCTAAGATTTTTGATACAACACCTGCACCAATTGTACGGCCACCTTCACGAATAGCAAAACGCATTCCGGCTTCAATAGCAATAGGTGAAATTAATTCTGCTGTCATTTTAATACGGTCACCCGGAATTACCATTTCTGCGGCAGCTCCATCATCGGCAGTAAATCCTGTAATATTACCTGTCACATCTGTTGTTCTCACATAAAATTGAGGTCTATAACCTGGTAAAAATGGAGTATGACGACCACCTTCTTCTTTTTTTAGAATATAAACCTCAGCTTCAAAACGCTTGTGTGGTTTGATAGTACCAGGTTTAGCTAAAACCATTCCTCTTTGAATATCGCCTTTTTGGACACCACGTAATAAAATACCAATATTATCCCCAGCAAACCCTTCATCAAGTGTTTTTTGGAACATTTCTAAACCAGTCACAGTTGTTGTTTTTGTTTCTACAATACCAATGATTTCGATTGTTTCACCAACTTTAACTGTACCACGTTCAATTCTTCCTGTTGCAACTGTACCACGCCCTGTAATTGAGAACACATCCTCAACGGCCATTAAAAATGTTTTATCAACATCACGTACTGGTGTTGGGATATAGCTATCTACAGCATCCATTAGGTCAAAAATTTTATCTACCCATTGGTTTTCACCACGTTTTGTTACAGTTGCATTTGTTACCGCTTCTAAAGCTAATAAAGCTGAACCTGAAACAAAAGGTATTTCCTCACCTGGGAAATCATAATTTGATAATAATTCACGAACTTCTAATTCTACTAATTCAAGAAGTTCATCATCATCTACTTGATCCGCTTTATTTAAGAATACAACAACATGAGGTACACCAACTTGTTTTGCTAGAAGTATATGTTCACGCGTTTGAGGCATTGGTCCATCAGCGGCTGATACAACTAAAATTGCACCATCCATTTGAGCAGCACCTGTAATCATGTTTTTCACATAATCTGCGTGACCGGGACAATCAACGTGTGCATAATGACGTGACTCAGTTTCATATTCTACATGCGCAGTGTTAATTGTAATACCACGTGCTTTTTCTTCTGGAGCTGCGTCAATCTCATCGTATTTTCTAGCTTTTGCATTTCCTAAAAGCGAAAGAGTACTTGTAATTGCAGCTGTTAATGTTGTTTTACCATGGTCAACATGACCAATAGTACCAATATTTACATGAGGTTTTGTACGTTCGAACTTTTCACGAGCCATTTTTTTTTTCCTTTCTTGTTTTAGTTAAATTGTAATTGAATCAATTTAATAATTAAATTCTATTTTCTACTTTTTAGTTTTAAAAAAACTGAATGCTTTATTTGCTTCAGCCATTTTGTGAACTTCTTCGCGTCTACGAATAGAATTTCCTATTCCTTTTGAAGCATCCATTAATTCACGAGCTAGCTTAAATGACATATTTTTGCCAGATCTGTCACGTGAAAACTTTAAGATCCATTTTAAAGCTAAATTTGTAGCTCTAAGTCTTTTTACTTCAATTGGAACCTGATATGTAGCCCCACCAATTCTTTTTGGTTTTAATTCTACTATAGGGCTTACATTTTGAACAGCTTTTTCTAAAGTCACCAGACCTTCAACACTTGTTTTTTGTTTAACATAGTCTAAAGCCCTATAAACAATTCGCTCTGCTAATTGTTTTTTACCACTTTTTAGTACACGTAAACTTAACAAGCTTACAAGATAACTATTATATATTGGATCTGGGCCAGGTAGACGTTTTTTAATTCTTTTTCGTCTTGACATTTTAATTATTTCCTAGATTTACTTTTTCTTAGCTTTGCGAGCACCATATTTTGAACGTCCCTGCATTCTTTTAGTAACACCAACTGTATCTAGTGCCCCACGAACAACTCTGTAACGAACCCCAGGTAAATCCTTTACACGACCACCTCTAATAAGAACAACTGAATGTTCTTGTAAGTTATGGCCTTCACCAGGAATATGAGCTGTAACCTCAAATCCAGATGTAAGTCTAATTCTGGCTACTTTTCGCATTGCTGAATTTGGTTTTTTTGGTGTAACAATATAAACTCTTGTACACACGCCGCGTCTTTGAGGACACGCTTTTAAAGCAGCTGCCTTACTTTTCTTTTTAAGGGTTGTGCGCTCATTTCTAATTAATTGTTGAACCGTTGGCATAATTTATATATTACTCTCCTCTGATTCCATATTATATTTTTTTAAGAATCGTTCAACACGACCTTCAGTATCGATAATTTTTTGCGAACCTGTAAAGAAAGGGTGATTTCCTGACCATATATCCACATGTAATTCAGGTTTTGTGGATGATATCGTCATAATTTCTTTACCATCACAGTAAACTTTAGTCTTCTCAAACCAACTTGGATGAATATTTTTTTTTGGCATATTAATTAACGCTTAGAATATTGTGGTGCTTTACGTGCCTTTTTCAGGCCATATTTTTTACGCTCTTTTATCCTTGTATCACGAGTTAGTAATCCCAAATTTCTAAGTTTAACTCTTTTATCAGAATCAAGACTTGAAATTGCTTTTGCTACTGCTAATCTAATGGCTTGAGTTTGGCCTTGTAGCCCACCCCCAGAAACATCAATAATAATATTATATGCTTTATTAGATTGGAAAATTTCAAGTGCAGTTCTACAAATTCCTAACCCATTTGCCACAGAATGGAAATATTCAATTCCAGATTTCTGATTAATTACAATTTCTCCTGTTCCGGAAATAATTTTAACAAGTGCGGAAGCACTTTTTCGACGGCCTACACCGGTAGCAAGTATACTATTTTTTTCAAATGTTATCATAGTTTGAATTATTATTTACTGAAGATAACTTCTTTTGGTTTTTGTGCCTTATGGGGATGTTCATTTCCAGCATAAACACGTAACCGTTTTGCTAAATCAGATTTTTCAAATCCGTTAGGTAGCATTCTTTTTACCGCTAATTCAATTACTCTATAAGGGAATCGTGCAAGTAATTCAGCTAATGACCTTGTTTTTAATTCACCCGGCTTGCCTGTATGTGTGTAATAAAACTTTTGACTAAGTTTATTTCCACTAACTTTTATTTTATCAGCATTAATAACAACGACATGTACTTTACTATCGTTACCAGGTGTATAAGTTACTTGGTTTTTACCTTGAATTAAATTTGCAATTTGTGTTGATAATCTACCAAGTGTTTGATTCTCAGCGTCGATTAGATACCAACTTCTTTCTTTGTGTTTTCCTAATGGTATATATGTATGATTCATATTAGATAGGTTTTAAAATTTTATTTTCGATCAATAGACTTAATCAATAAAATTTTAAAGTGGTAATGAATTTGGAATTAATTCCCATTTCAAATTTTTATCAAGGTTTATAGATAGACCGAATAAATTTAAAGATTTTTCTATAGATTCTAAATCGTTTTCCTTTAAACCAATTCTTTTAAATAATTCTAAAGGAATCGATGTTAGATTTTGGAGACTTACGAAACCTTCTCTTCGAAGAAATAGTTCAAGATTAATAGGTAAATTCAAATGTTTTAAATCTAGTTTTTTTAGTACTTCAATAGTATATGAATCTACTAAATTATCTCTAATTTTTTGTGTTAAAATAAATTGAGAACTCATTTCTAATGATAATAAAAGATTTTTTTCACTAGCATAAACATGTGGAAGTGGCTCTAAAATAGTCAATGTTTCTCGTAATTCAAGGACAGCAAGTTCAATTGCTGCCGCAGGTTCTATATCTCCTCTACTAATTACAACAAATCTTAAAAATTCTTCAGTGTTAGTAACACCACGCTTAATTAATTCTTCATATTCTGATACAGATGAATTTGTTGTTTGAATAACTTCAAACCCACAAGATTGAATTGAAGAGTAAATTGGATCTACAACAATTATATCCAGTGGTAATTTCTGAGGAGGATTCAATTTAATTTTACTATCTTTTAAGTTAGTTTTAATAATATCTGAACGCGCATTTTTTAAAGTTTTTAAATTATTTAAATTCGTTAATAGTTTTTTAGATTTTTCAGCTGATGAATCAAATTCACTATTTTGTTTTTTTAAATTTTCAAAAAAACTATTCGTATTAGCTCCAAATATATTATTTATATCAACTTCTCTAAGTTTTAATAAATTTTTATTTGTTGTTTTAACAGGATTAATAGGATCAATATAATCTGAACCTTGATTAACTTCAGGAGAACTAATCATTAGATGTAAATCTAATGGATATGAACTATTTAAAGTACAAATATATTGATAAGGATTAACAACTTCTAATCCCTCATCTAATTGTAAGTCTTGTGCCGTAATGATTGCTGGACCAACTTTTTTTATACGTGCTATTCCTATATAGGGGAAAAAGGATGATTTTATATGTATTCTTTGAAGATTTAATGAAAGTTCAAATAAATCTTCCCGTATACTATTTCCATCATTAAAATTTCCACAAGCACTTGTAATAGCTAGTGTTTTCGAAAGTGACAATAATGTACGTCGTAAAGCGGCTCCTATAGTAGTTCCCATTGTTTTTTTAAAAGGACCTATTCGAAACTGAAATGAAATATGTCCCGTTCTTTTATCAACAGTACGCTTTTCAATTTCAATAACTAATCTCCGTTTTTCGGTTTTCATGGTTAAAATATTTTAAATTTTTAAAGTTTGTGATAATTATTATACACGTCTTCTTTTTGGAGCACGACAACCATTATGTGGAACACCAGTTTTGTCTTCAATTGAGATAATTTCTAAGCCTGTTGCATGGATACCTTTTATGGCAATTTCACGACCATTTCCAGGTCCATTTAAAATTACGCCAACTTTTTTTATACCAAGTTTTAAAGCTTTAGCACTTGCATTTTTAGCTGCCATTTGTGCTGCATATTGTGTCTTTTTACGACTACCTTTAAAACCACTACTTCCTGCAGAAGCCCAAGTAATTACATTACCTTTAGGATCCGTAATAGAAATAATTGTATTGTTAAAAGTAGAATGAATACATGCAAAGCCTAATGATAAATTTATCTTTCGCTTTCCTTTATTCAGCTTTTGGTTCATAGGGTTTTGTCCTAATTTTAGGTTAAAAATACAAGTAAGTTTAATTTTTCAAGATTTAAAGATTAAACTTACTTATTTGAAGCGTCGACTTGATTGTTTACCAGCAGTCTTCTTTCTTGTTTGAGAATTCGTTCGAGTACGTTGTCCACGAAGGGGTAAGCCCTGTATGTGGCGTCTTCCTCTATAACAATTGATTTCTATTAAACGTTTTATATTTAATGCAACTAAACGTTTTAGATCACTTTCAGTAGTATAATTTTTTTCAATACGCTCACGTAAGCTACTAACTTCAGTATCTGTTAGAGCTTTAGTTTTTGTTTCCGGATTGATATCAATGGAACTAAGAATTTCTTTTGATCGTGTTCGACCAATTCCATAGATATAAGTTAATGCAATCTCTATTGATTTAGTATCGGGTAAATCAACTCCTGCAATTCTTATCATAATTTTGTTTTACTAGTATGGAATAAATTAACCTTGTCGTTGTTTATGTTTTTTGTTTACACAAATTACTCGAATTTTACCTGCTCGTCTTATTAAACGACACTTTTCACACATTTTTTTTACGGATGGTCTTACTTTCATTTTTTAACAGTTTTTTTATAAATATTTAAAGAAGATTTAATTAAGCTTTTTTTAATCCTAAGTCAAAAAGACGGTCTTCTAAGTCAAGCATTGTACCAAATAAAATAAGCAAAGAACTTAAGTTTGATTTTAAGCCAATTGTTGGATAATAATTATCCAATATATCTGAAATTCCTACCAAAAGAGCTAGCATTAGGCCTGCTGATAAATATGTTCTTTTTAGTTCGTCTTCTAAGTAATTTTGTGTTTCTTGACCCGGAGACTTTCTAAGAATCGTCATATTCATCGTAATAAGTTCCTTAGATACTTTATCACTATCAACTTGTAACTTCGAACAATAATAACTAAATGTTATGATAAATACAAAGCGCAATAGACTTATAAAAACACCTATTAAAGTACTGTTAATACTTAAAAATGTTACTTGATTAAGTCCAGATTGAATTATTCTTAGCAAAGATTCTGCTGAGACTAAACCCATCACTGCCCCTGGGTTTATTGCGAATGGCAATAAGCTCGGTTTAGATTGTTCAGAGTAAGATTGCTTTGAGGAGAGTATTGGAAATTCTACTGTAGATTTTGAAATGAAAGTCGTAAATGCTGCTACTGCTAGAACATATAAACAAAGAATTATTCTTGGTTTATTATCTAAATTACTAGCTTCTAAAACTAACCTTATAACATCATCAATAACACTCGTAAAAGTTAAAACAACAACAGACCCACTTATTGAAAAAGACTCAGAGACCCATTCGCTAATCCAGATCAATACCAGTCCCCCCGTTATTAAAGTAGTACCTAAAATAAATTTACTCATTAAGGTATAACTATACATAACTGGTGAAAGTGTCTTAACTTGGGCAATACTTATAAGTACTGCAATGCAGGCACTAACAATTTTTACCTGTTTTTGAATTTTTTGATACTTATCAAAATCATCATCTTCAGATTTAGGTTTTACGCTATTGAATACTTGAACAAGTAAAGAGGCTTGAACCAAAGGTAAAATACCTAAGGCTAGAAAGCAGGGTCTATTTGATGTAGGTAATAACGAATAATCAATACAAGGAAGAGGTATCTTAGATAAAAAACGAAGACAGGCACCTAGAACAAATAAAGAGAATACTCTATCCTGTGCGGATTTTCTAAGCTTTTCGGCAGAGAACATATTTGCTAGCATGGTGCTAAGTTTATTCATTACTATTGACCTTTATTATTATTAATACGTCCTTCACCATTTCTTGGTTTACGACTAGTGTTAATTTCGTTTGTACTTTTAGATTGAGTTTTTATCTCTTTAACTTCGTCGTATGGTTTACGTCCTGTTAATTTTTCTAAACTTACACCTCTATTTTTAGCAGTTACAGTTATAAACCTTAAATTATTTAGTGCAACTAAAGTAGCACGTGCGTTATTAATCTTATTTTTAGATCTTAATTGTTTTGCTAAAATATTTTTTATCCCCGCTGTTTCTAAAACAGTTCGGATAGCTCCACCAGCAATAACACCAGATCCAGGAGCAGCTGGTCTTAACATTACTTGAGCAGCACCAAAGCTAGCTTCACTTTTATGTGGAATTGTCTTTGTTCGGGTCATTGCAATTTGAATACGGTTTTGAATAGCTCTAGATTGACCCTTTTTAATCGCATTTAATACCTGACTCGCTTTACCAATTCCTAGACCTACTATACCTTTTTGATTCCCAACAACTATTAAAGCACGAAAATTTAATGTCTTACCACCTTTCCCGACTTTACAGACTCTTCTAATTTCAATTACTTTGTGAGTAATACTTTTTTGGTTTTCATTCTTCATGATTTTCATATTTCCTTTTGATTCACGAAGCTACTAAAATTGTAAGCCTACTTCTCTAGCACCTTCAGCAAAGGCTTGAATCCTTCCATGATAAGGTCTAAAACGTCGGTCAAGAACTACATTTATTAAATTATGTCTAATTAATGCTTGCCCAAGTTTTTCCCCAACTAAACGGGCCGCTTTACAATTTTGACCTGTAGTAATCAAAGGTTTTATGGATGGGTCTAAAGTTGAGCATGCAAATAATGTTTTTTGATTTTGATCATCAATTACTTGCGCATATAGATGACGATTTGATCTAAAAACAGCAAGACGGGGACGTTCAGGGTTTCCTTTTATCTTTTTCATACTATTTACTAGATTTTCCTACTTTTCTTTGAATAACTTCGCCTTGGTATAGAACACCTTTACCTTTGTAAGGCTCTGGTGGTCTTTTTGACCTAATTTGTTGGGCGATTAAACCAACCTTTTCTTTGTTAACACCACTAATTTTTATAATAGTGTTACTTTCAACACTTATTTGAATACCTTCTGGTGCTTCGATTTTAATTGGATGAGTGTAACCTACCGATAAATTTAGGGTTGTTTTATCCATGTTAGCTTTATAACCAACACCTTTCAGTTCTAAAACTTTTGTAAATCCTATAGAGCTACCAATTATCATATTAGAAAGTAATGACCTGAAAAGACCATGAACCTCACGTGATGTAATATTTTCAGCTTTTCTAAAAATCTGTAAAGTATTTTCATCCTTATTAAAAATAACATTTAAACAACTCGGAATATCACGAGCGATTTCACCCTTTGGGCCTTTTACCTTTACATTTATTTCAGTCAATTGGACATTGACACCTGCAGGTATTTTAATAATCTGTTTGCCTATTCTTGACATAATGTTATTTCCTTACCATACGTAACATAATAGTTCACCACCAATTCCAAGTTCTTTAGCTTGAATATTTGTAATAATACCTTGTGATGTAGATAGAATAGCTATGCCTTGTCCACCTAATACAATTGGTATTTGATTATTACTTACATAAACTCTTAACCCTGGTTTACTAACTCTTTTTAAACCTCGTATTAGTGGACGAGTAGGATTAGTTGAATATTTTAAATATATAAAGATATAACGACGTCCTTCTTTTACCACAGTTTCGTATTGGCTAATAAAACCTTCTGTGCGTAGTAAACGTGTTATATGATAAGTCATGCGAGTAGAGTCAATTTTAACTACTTTATGACCAACAAGATTCCCGTTTCTAATTCGGGTTAACATGTCAGATATTGTATCAGTTTTCATATTTCTTATACGTTAGATGGTTTTCTAAAAGGGAATCCAAATTCTTGTAACAATAAACGCCCTTCTTCTGGTGTCTTTGCACTTGTAACAATGGATATGTTATATCCTCTAATTTGATCAATCATGTTATAATCAATATCTGGAAAAACTAACTGTTCACGAATTCCTAAATTATAATTACCATTTTCATCAAAACTATCAGGATTAAGACCTCTAAAATCTTTTATTCTTGGAAAGACTAAGTGAATTAATTTTTCAAGGAAAGCATACATTAAATCACTTCTTAATGTTACTGTAACTCCTAAATCCATACCTTCACGTGTTTTAAACCCAGCAATAGAATTTTTTGCTTTTGTTACAATTGGCTGTTGCCCTGTTATAAGTCTTATTTCTTCAATCGTTTTTTGAAGAACCATTCTATTTTGTGCACCTAGACCTAATCCTCGATTTAACTGGATTTTTAATAATTTTGGTATTTTATGGTCATTGGTATATTGAAATTTTTCTTTTAATGTAGACTTAATGCGAGTTTGATAAATTTTTTTGTATTCATGCGTCATATTTTGAACCTAGTTTTTATGAACAAATTTTGTATTAGAAATTAAACTACTTCAAAAGCTAAAGAAGCTATTTTTACAAAGTTTTTTTCTCTAATTTCACGAGCTACTGGACCAAATACTCTTGTTCCTCTAGGGTTATTGTCGGTATTTATGATTACTGCTGCATTATCATCAAAACGAAGAGACATTCCATCAGCTCGTTGTACTGGTTGACGTGTTCTCACTATAACAGCACGAACAATATCTGATCTTTTAATTGGCATATTAGGGACTGCCTCTTTAACTACACCAATAATAATATCTCCAATTCTACCGTATCTACGATTACTACCTAACACTCGTATACACATTAATTTCTTTGCTCCAGTATTGTCAACAACACTTAGATATGTTTGAGGTTGAATCATAATTCTATACTCCCCACATTAGAATTAAATAAAATACGTTCTAATTTCCAAGACTTATTTTTACTTAAAGGTCGTGTTTGTGTAATAACTATTTTGTCACCAAGTTTAGCAGCGTTATCCTCATCATGAACAAGGTAACGTTTTGTTTTAACCATGGTTTTTGCATAACGAGGGTGACGGAACTTGTTTTCAACAAGTACAACAATTGTTTTTTGCATTTTAGTACTTACTACGATGCCAAACTTTTCTTTCAGGCCCATATTTATGAGTTTTAATTTTTTTTAATTTTTAATCTAACTTTTTTAACAAAAAGCTTAAATTTTGTAATTATTTTGCACGGATAGAACTTGTTTGTAGCGAACGTTTGCGCGTTAATAATTGCGAGATTTGATGTCTTGTATGAGTCATCAAATGTGGAGAAAAACGTGAGAAGTTAGCTTTTTGAATTCGTAAAAATAAAAGTTCTTTTTTAGCTTTTACTAATTGAGTTTCAATTTCAGCTAATTCGTAATTTTTTAAATCTTTATATTTTGGTAAACTCATATTTTTATGAAATCTCCTTAGCACTAATTAATTTTGTTCGAATTGGTAATTTATAAGAGGCCATTCGAAGTGCTTGCTGGGCAACATTATCAGGAACTCCTGATAATTCAAAAAGAACTTTCCCTGGTTTGACAACGGCTACCCAATATTGAGGTGCTCCTTTACCGGATCCCATACGAGATTCTTCTGCACGGGCTGTTATGGGTTTATCAGGAAAGACCATAATCCATAATTTACCACCTCGCTTCGTATAACGTGTAATCGTTCTTCTCGTTGCTTCAATTTGTCTTGCGGTTAACCATACAGGTTCTTGAGCTTGTAACCCAAATTCACCAAAAACTAAATGTTTTTTTTGTATCGTTCTTCCACGTAAGCGACCTCGTTGTTGCTTACGAAATTTTGTTCGTTTTGGACTTAGCATATTTTCTTTTTTGGTCTGTAATTAAAATCTAAAACTTAAAGTTAAAATTTTTAATTGTATTTTATCCTTTACACATCCAAATTTTGATACCTAAGATACCATAGATTGTATGTGCTCTTTCAGTTGCGTAGTCCAATTTTGCTTGCAATGTATGAAGTGGGACTCTTCCTTCACGTACCCATTCTGTTCTTGCGATTTCTGCACCATTTAATCTACCAGCAACTTGAACTTTCATACCTTTTTGTCTTGGATCGAGTTTAGCTTGTTTAGCCCCTTTTTTGAAATCACTTAGAATTGTTCTTACAGCTCTTCTAAATGGCATTCTTTTTTCTAGTTTTTTCGCTAAAGATTGTGCAATAAACCCAGCATTTATGTTAGGGTATTTAACTTTTTTTAAAACAATAACTAAATTTCTTTTGTTTAGTTGTTTGCCTAATGACTCTGAAAGTCGAATTTTATATGGCAAATTCTTAAGATCAGAAATTAAAATTTCTGGATTTACAGTATAAATAGTTAAATGAATCTGATCACGTGTTGGTGGATAAGTAATTAATAAATTAGTACGATCAGTTATTTCATCTAATTGTTTTTTACTTATTTCTTTAAGCAAATTTGACCATATAGTTCTTAATTCATCGTCGGCTTTTAACTGGTCACTATAATCTGAAAATTTTGCATACCACTTTGACTTGTGTTCTTCGGTAATTCCTAATCGGAAACCGATAGGATGAACTTTTTGACCCAAAATATCTCTCCTTATTGTTGATTACTCGTATTAAATTTTTTTATATAATTTTGTGTTTTAATAGTTGTTAACCTATAGAAACAGGTAAAAAATTACCTTTTACATCATTTTCGTATCGTGAAAAAGTTGAGCAAACAACAATTGATATATGTGATGTACGTTTTCTGATTGGGAACATTCTACCTTTTGCACGTGGTCTTATACGTTTCATTGTAGGGCCTTTATCCACGAAGGCTTTCTCTATTTGAAGATAAGAACGTGGAATAGAGTAATTACTTAAAGCATTTGCGGCTGCAGATTTTAAAACTTTCGCAACTGGGTGGCATGCACGATATGGAAGAAAGCGTAATAAAATTAATGCCTCTTCATATGAACAACCCTGAATTTGTCTTAAGACTCTTCTAACTTTTAGTGGAGACATCCTAATAATTCTTGCTTTAGCACTGGCTTCTAAAGAAAACTGTTGCTCTTTTCTTTTTTGTATAGCACGTTTTGTTAAAGTTTTTAAACTTGGTTTAGACCCAAGATTCATGGCTATCTCCTAATGTTTTAAAAATTCAAGCTTTTTTATTGCTTGATTATTTACTTTTGAATTATTTTTTAATGATTTAGAAAATTTTTAAACCGTTGTAAAATAAAGTTTTATTTACGTTTTGCTTTTCTATCACTTGTTTTCACTTTATGTGAACGAAACGTTTTTGTAGGGACAAATTCGCCTAATCTATGTCCAATTAATTGATCATTTATAAATAAAGGAACGTGTTGTTTCCCGTTATATACAGCAATTGTGAATCCAACCATACTTGGTAAAATTACAGAAGCTCTTGACCAAGTTTTAATTGTATCTGTTTTTGCAGTGTCTTTTAAATCATTAATTTTTTTAAACAGATGATATGCAACAAAAGGTACTTTGCGTGTTGATCTTATCATAACTCCAATCTAATTTTTTTATTTAAGGACGTTTTCGGATGATAAAAATCGAAGTTGATTTTTTCTTGCTCCTTGTTTTAACACCCAGAGCCGGTTTACCCCAAGGAGTACAAGGATGTTTTCGGCCAATTGGAGATCTACCTTCTCCACCACCATGTGGGTGATCACAGGCGTTCATAACAACACCTCGAACTGTAGGTCTTGTACCTAACCATCTTTTACGACCAGCTTTACCTAAGGTTAAGTTCATATGTGAAGCATTACCAACCTTCCCGATAGTTGCATAACAGTTTTTAGGTACTAAACGCACCTCCTTAGAGGGAAGTTTTAAAGTCACATAATCACCTTCTTTTGCTAGAATTTTGGCTGAACTACCAGCTGAACGTGCAATTTGTCCACCTTTATTAGGAAATAATTCAATATTATGAACATCATAACCTAATGGAATATTTTCTAACGGTAATGAATTTCCTATATTTAAGCTTGAATTTGGTCCTGACTCAATTTGATTTCCAGTTATAACTGACTCAGGCTGTAAAATGTATCTTTTATCTCCATCTTCATATTGAACTAATGCAATTCTTGCATTACGATTTGGATCGTATTCAATACTTACGATTTTACCAAGTGAATTTCTTTTATTCCGTTTAAAATCAATTAATCTATAACGACGTTTGTGCCCACCACCTCGATGTCTAATCGTAACCTTACCTTGATTATTTCTTCCCTTTGAAGAATGAGAATTTACGATTAAAGATTTTGTAGGTTTTGTACCTGTTAATTCTTTAAAATCAGGTCGAATAGCATGTCGTGTTCCAGGTGTATATGCTTTAAAAAATAGAATTCCCATAATTTTTTAAATTCCTAAACTTGTTTTTTCCATTCCAAAGAAGTCGAGGCTATATTCAGGTGCTAGCTTTAGAATTGCTTTTTTATATACAGGTAAATACCCCTCAAATTGTCTACGACGCCTTGATTTTTTCGGCATCATTAAAGTATTTACACTTAAAACTTTTACACTGAAGACATATTCAAAAGCTGCTTTAATTGTTTCTTTATCAGCTTTTGGATCAACAACAAAAGTGTAAGAATTTTTTAAAAATGGATTACTCGCTTTTTCAGTAGCTAAAGGATAACGAAGAAGGTCAATCCATTCAGCTTCTTGGGTTTTTTGAAACTTAATTGTTTCATTTGCACTTAATTTTCGATCTGACATAAAACGATCTGTCCGTAATATTTTTACCTTTTGACTTTTTTCCAAGATAAATCTTTAAGAGTTAAATTGTAAGATGAATAAGCTGTCATTAATAACCAGCTAGATCGAATTACATCATTTATGCTTAATTGATTATCTACAACTAAATTTACATTTTTAAGATTTTTAATACTTTGTAAAAATAAAGTTCCTTCAAGAATTTTATATTCTTGAGCACTAACCACAATAGTAATTAATTGCTTATTTAGTACGTTTTTTGAATTAATATTATTTTTCTCAAAGATTTCAGTAAAGACTTGTTTTGCGTATTTTGTTTTTCCAGGATAAATTGATTTTGATATATCTAATTTCGAATTTGTTAATCCTTCAAATAAACTAATGGCTAGTATACGCTTTTGTTTTTCATGTAAAAGTACTCTGAATGCACGATCATATTCACGATTGTTTAGTTTTGGGTTATAAGCAATGGGTTTAGGTCCAAAGGTTACACCTCCACCTCTCCATAAAGGTGATCTAATTGATCCTGCACGTGCTTTTCCTCTTCCTTTCTGAGGCCAGGGTTTTCTACCACCACCACGAACTTCTGATTTAGTTTTCGTTGATGCATTTCGAATCCTATTAGTTTTTCTATAAAGACAAAAAGCTTTATGAATTAAGTAATCAGGATTTGTTTGAGAAAATCCAAGTTTGAAATGACCATCTAAACGACGTAAAACAAAATCTTTCTCAATTGAAGTGCCAGGGATAATCCAATAATTTGGAATTGTTGCAATCTTATTTGTATTCATATCCTATTAAATCATTTGATTATGAGACACTTGGCGTTAAGCTAAGTAAGTTTCCTGGTTTTCCAGGAACAGAACCTTTTACAACTAAAAGATTTTCGTCTGCATCAATTCTTAAAATTGCTAAACGTTTTAGTGTTGTTGGTTTTCCTCCAAGTCTTCCTGCCATACGTTTACCAGGATATACACGGCCTGGTGTACTACCAGCTCCAATTGATCCTGGTTCACGATGATTCTTTGAACCGTGGGACATAGGCCCTCGACTAAAATTATGTCGTTTGACAGTTCCAGAAAAACCTTTACCAATACTTTTCCCACGAACATCAATAAATTGATTAGGTGAAAAGTTTGTTATATCAAAAGTTTGTCCAAGTTCAAACTCTTCAGGTCTATTAACATGATATTCTTTTAAGTAGCGACTAGTTAACGCTCCAGATTTTTTAAGATGTCCTTCTAAAGCTTTGTTCAATGAACGCTTCTTTTGGTTATCTTCTGCTTTCTTTTTTGATAAATCAAAACCTAGTTGAACTGCATCGTACCCATCAGTTGGTACTGTTTTTATTTGCGTTACTGTACAAGGTCCAATTTTTATCAGAGTGACCGGTATGGATGCATTTTTCTCGTCAAAGATTTGCGTCATTCCAACCTTAATTCCAAGACTTCCTATAGACACAACAAATCTTCCTTCTGATAAACTAACTATAATTTTTTGTTTGATCAATTAACACTTAAATTTTAAATGTCTAAATACTTACAGTAAAATAGTAAATTATTAATTATAAAATGTCTATAAACATATTCATGTACCATATATTTTTAATAAAGTTAAGTTATAACATTAAATTCCATTATAACTGTATAGAAATAAATTTAATTAAATTTCTTCTTTAAAGTAATTAAGATACTTCGAAAATTTTAAGTACAAATTAGTTAATATCATGGCAAAAGTAGTAGGAATTGATCTTGGAACTACAAACTCAGTTGTTTCTGTAGTACAAGCAGGTACACCAGTAGTAATACCTAATGCGGAGGGGTTTAGAACAACACCTTCAATTGTGGGTTATGCACAAAAAACGAAAGAGTTAATTGTCGGTGCTATGGCAAAACGTCAATCAGTAATTAACCCTGAAAATACATTTTACTCTGTTAAAAGATTCATAGGATCTAAATCAAATGAGATCGGAGAAGAATCAAAACAGGTATCCTATAAAGTTACTGAGGATGAGCGTGGAAATGTAAAGATTTATTGCCCTATATTAGATAAATCTTTTAGTCCTGAAGAAATATCATCACAAGTTTTAAGAAAATTAACTGATGACGCAAGTAAATTTTTAAATGAAACAGTAACAAAAGCAGTTATTACAGTGCCTGCGTATTTCAATGACTCGCAGAGACAAGCAACAAAAGACGCTGGTAAAATCGCGGGTCTAGAAGTTTTACGTATTATTAATGAACCAACTGCAGCAGCACTTGCTTATGGTCTAGACAAAAAAGCAAATGAAACTATATTAATTTTTGATTTAGGTGGTGGGACATTTGATGTTTCAATTTTAGAAGTTGGAGATGGGGTATTCGAGGTATTAGCAACTGCCGGTGATAGTCATTTAGGTGGAGATGATTTTGATTCTGCAATTATGAAATACATTCTAGCTGATTTTGAAGCAAAAGAAGGGATAACACTTAAGTCTTCAAATCCAAATGATAAGCAAGCTTTGCAAAGAATTTTAGAAGCAGCAGAAAAAGCAAAAGTAGAATTATCTCAACTTTCAGAAACAACAGTTAATTTACCTTATCTAGTAGTAACGGAAACTGGTCCTAAACATGTTGATCTTACACTTACACGTGCTAAGTTTAATGAGTTATGCGCATCATTAATTCAACGATGTCAGTATCCTATTGAAACAGCTTTACAAGATTCAAATTTAAGCCCAAGTAATTTGAATGAAGTGATTTTAGTTGGAGGTTCTTCTCGTATTCCCGCTATCCAAGACTTAGTTCAAAAATTAACCTTTAAAAAACCTAACTTAACAGTTAATCCGGATGAAGTTGTTGCAGTTGGAGCTGCTATTAATGGCGCAGTTCTAGCTGGTGAGATCAAAGATGTTTTACTACTAGATGTAACACCTTTATCTTTAGGAGTTGAAACAATCGGAGGTCTAATGACTAGAATGATTGAAAGAAACACAACGATTCCAGCTACAAAAACAGAAACATTTTCAACAGCTGAAGATAATCAACCAAAAGTAGATATTCATGTACTACAAGGTGAACGTTTACTTGCCTCAGATAATAAAAGTTTAGGTCATTTCGAACTTGGAAATATTTCGGCGGCCCCTAGAGGTGTACCACAAATTGAAGTAACATTTGATATTGACGCAGATGGTATTCTTTCTGTACGAGCTCGTGACAAAGTTACAGGTCAAACTCAATCAATTACCATTCAAAATGCATCAACATTAGATAGAGGTGAAATTGATAAATTAGTTGAAGAAGCAAATAAAAATGCAGAATTAGACCAACAAAGGAAGAAAAAAATTGATATTAAAAATCGTGCTGAAATGATTTCTTATCAAGCTGAGAAACAACTTAATGAACCAAATGTAAACTTTACTGATGATGAAAAGGCTTCAATCTTAGTTCTTATTGAAGAAATAAAAACATTAAAAGACGGTGATGATATTCCACAATTAGAACAAAAAATTAAAAATTTAGAAGATAAGCTTAAAAATAGTGTAGCTTCCAACTAACAAAAATATAAATTAGTTGTAACATTTTATATTTTTGTTACAACTAATTTAAGATAATATATAAAGTTATTTTTACTTATTCTTTAAACATTGACTCTTTTCGCAAAGCCTTGCATATATAACTATGTATAAACTTTAAATCATTAAGTGCCCAAATAGCTCAGTTGGTAGAGCAATGGACTGAAGATCCGTGTGTCGCCAGTTCGAGTCTGGCTTTGGGCATGGGCACTAGTTTGCAAAGGCGGCATCGCCAAGTGGTAAGGCAGTGGATTGCAAATCCTCTATCCCCAGTTCAAATCTGGGTGCCGCCTTTAATAACTCTTTATATTTTAGGGGGCGTGGTGGAATGGTAGACACAACGGACTTAAATTTTGAGCATTAATTTGTAAGTTCTCAAATTCAGAAAAAGTCTTTTCTAAAAATTGGAAAGAACAATCCTGAGCCAACTCATGAAAATGAAAAGGTGCAGAGACTCAATGGGAACTACCTTTAAGGTAAAGAGAGAGTCCATACTTTTATTACAAAATCAAAATGACGTGTACATAAAGTAGAAAATCCGTTGACTATTACAGTCGTGGGGGTTCAAGTCCCCCCGCCCCCAATTAAACTTAATTTGGTATATTTATGTGCATCTGTATAAATTGTACTTTTTATAATCAGTGTTGGATAAAAAATGGGTTGAAAAAACTTCCAAAAGTTAATACTAATTCATTAATTAAAATTAATTTAAAAAACGATTCTATAGGCAAAAGTTTTTTCCATCATGATATTTTCTTCAAAATAGCGCTAAATATATTTAGCAAAAAACAAGAATATGAGTTTGATGTAACCGAATGTGAAGGATTTTGCGAAAATCCTGGTAAATGGATTGATTAAATATATTTTTTTATTCTTTCTGTAAATTATTCAATATTATTGTTAAATATTTAATAAAATATTTGTAAAAAGTATTTTACAATCATTTAATTTCTAAAATTCTATTTAAGTTTTAGTTACAATATTACTAAATTAAAAAGCGTGGAAAAGAAAAGTGAAAATTTTAATTCACTTTACCCTTGGCTCTTTTATAGATTTTACTTCGTATGACGATTGCAATAGGGCAAACGCAACAGACAGCTGTTGACGAAAGAGGTTTATTTGACTTAGTCGATGACTGGTTAAAACGAGATCGTTTCGTATTTATTGGTTGGTCAGGCCTTTTATTATTCCCAACAGCATTTCTTGCAGTTGGTGGATGGTTAACAGGTACGACTTTTGTTACATCTTGGTATACACATGGATTAGCATCTTCTTATTTAGAAGGATGTAACTTCTTAACTGTAGCAGTATCAACACCTGCAAACAGTATGGGTCATTCATTAATTTTATTATGGGGACCTGAAGCACAAGGCGATTTCACTCGTTGGCTTCAAATTGGTGGATTATGGGCTTTTATCGCATTACACGGTGCATTTGGTTTAATTGGATTCTGTCTACGTCAGTTCGAGATCGCTCGTCTTGTAGGTATTCGTCCATATAACGCAATTGCATTCTCTGGACCTATTGCGGTATTTGTTTCTGTATTCTTAATTTATCCTCTAGGACAAGCAAGTTGGTTTTTCGCTCCAAGTTTTGGGGTTGCAGCTATTTTCCGATTCTTACTATTCTTACAAGGTTTCCATAACTGGACACTTAACCCATTCCATATGATGGGTGTAGCAGGAATTTTAGGTGGTGCATTATTATCTGCAATTCATGGAGCTACAGTAGAAAATACACTATTTGAAGATGGTGATGCTGCAAACACATTCCGTGCGTTTACACCAACACAATCGGAAGAGACTTATTCGATGGTAACAGCGAATAGATTCTGGTCTCAAATTTTCGGTGTAGCTTTCTCGAACAAACGTTGGCTTCATTTCTTCATGTTATTTGTTCCAGTAACAGGTTTATGGACAAGTTCTTTTGGTATTGTAGGTTTAGCATTAAATTTAAGAGCGTACGATTTCGTATCTCAAGAACTTCGTGCAGCTGAAGATCCAGAATTTGAAACTTTCTACACTAAAAATATCTTATTAAACGAAGGTATTAGATCATGGATGGCTGCACAAGACCAACCACATGAAAATTTTGTATTCCCAGAGGAGGTTTTACCACGTGGAAACGCCCTTTAATAGAGTAATCGGACGTGACATTGAGTCTACAGGTTTTGCCTGGTGGTCAGGAAATGCGCGATTAATTAATGTATCTGGTAAACTTCTTGGTGCCCATGTTGCCCATGCAGGTTTAATGGTTTTTTGGACAGGTGCTATGACACTTTTTGAAGTTTCACACTTCATTCCCGAAAAACCTCTTTATGAACAAGGTTTTATTCTTATTCCTCACTTAGCTACTTTAGGTTGGGGTGTAGGACCTGGTGGTGAGATTGTTGATACCACTCCTTACTTCATAGTAGGTGTACTTCACTTAATTTCTTCAGCTGTATTAGGATTTGGAGGTATTTATCACTCTTTACTAGGACCAGACACTTTAGAAGAATCTTTCCCATTCTTTGGTTACGACTGGCGTGATAAGAATAAAATGACAACTATTTTAGGTATTCATTTAATTCTTCTAGGAATAGGTGCTTTCTTACTTGTATTAAAAGCTTTATACATCGGAGTGTACGATACTTGGGCTCCTGGTGGTGGCGATGTACGAAGAATTTTAAGTCCTACAGTTAATGCTGCTGTTATTTTTGGATATGTTTTAAAATCACCATTTGGTGGTGATGGATGGATCGTATCTATCAATAACATGGAGGATCTAATTGGTGGACACATTTGGGTTGGTACAATGTGTATTCTTGGTGGAATTTGGCACATTGTAACAAAACCTTTTGCATGGGTACGTAGAACATTCATTTGGTCTGGAGAAGCTTATCTTTCTTACAGTTTAGCTGCTCTTGCTACAATGGGATTAACTGCTGCTGTTTTCGTTTGGTATAACAATACAGCATACCCAAGTGAATTCTATGGACCAACTGGTCCAGAAGCTTCACAAGCACAAGCATTTACTTTCTTAGTACGTGACCAACGTTTAGGTGCTAATGTAGCATCTGCACAAGGACCTACTGGATTAGGTAAATATTTAATGAGATCACCTAGTGGTGAAATCATTTTTGGTGGTGAAACAATGCGTTTTTGGGATTTACGTGCTCCATGGGTCGAACCACTTCGTGGGCCTAATGGCTTAGACGTAAACAAAATTAGAAATGATATTCAACCTTGGCAAGAACGCCGAGCTGCTGAATACATGACACACGCTCCTTTAGGGTCATTAAACTCTGTGGGTGGTGTTGCAACAGAAATTAACTCTGTTAACTATGTATCCCCTAGATCTTGGTTAACTTGTTCTCATTTCTTTTTAGGATGGTTCATCCTAGTGGGACACTGGTGGCATGCAGGCCGTGCTCGTGCAGCTGCGGCTGGTTTCGAGAAAGGTATTGACCGTAAAACTGAAGCGGTATTATCTTTACGTCCTATTGACTAATTTTCTTTATAAAAAATTATTAGCTTGGTAAAAACCAAGCTAATAATTTAAACTTACTAAAAATCAATATGCTTAGCTTTATTCAAGTTGGTTCTTTACTTATACTTAGTGCAGTATCAGGTCTTTTAGCTTATCGTTTAGCAATTTCACTTTATGTTTAAAAGACTTTTTTTGGACACGACAAATAATATTTAAGCCCTTTTTCGTTGAAATATTATTAAAATTCCATTATATAAACACTAAATTAATTTACAATTTAAAAATTCGTTAGGAAGAAGTGACTTATGACACAAGAACGCCGTAGATGGGGACAATCTAGATTAGTAATTCCTCCAAATCAATTAGGAAGGCTAGAACAAATGGATGAAACTGGTTTAATTAATAAAGAGTTTCAAAAAAGTATTAGTAATATTTCTAATCAATCAAAAACAAAGAAAGCAAGAGCTTCTTTTCCATTTTTAGCAATACAAGGTCAAAATGACTTGAAATTAGGTATGATACTTAATGTCATTGAGCCAGATATCAAAGGAATTTTAATTATTGGTGATCGTGGTACTGGTAAATCAACAACTATTCGAGCATTTGCAAATTTATTACCTGATATTCTTGTTGTTAAAGGTGACCCTTATAATAGAGCACCAATTTCGATAAGAAAAACTGTTCCTTTTCAAGCAACGAAAGAGAATCAAGAAAATTTAGTACATCGAGTGCATAGTTCATATCTTCGAATACAGTCTGATCGTATAGAAGTAAAAACTATGCCACTTGTAGATTTACCTTTAGGTGCAACGGAAGATAGAATTTGTGGTTCTATTAACTTAGAGCGTGCCGTAACAGAAGGTGAAAAAGCGTTTGAACCAGGATTATTAGCTAAAGCTAATAGAGGTTTACTTTACGTTGATGAAGTAAACTTATTAGACGATCACCTAGTGGATATCTTATTAGATGCTTCTGCATCAGGATATACTGTTGTTGAAAGAGAAGGTGTATCAGTACGTCATCCATCAAAATTTATTCTTATTGGTTCTGGGAACCCAGAAGAAGGTGAAGTAAGACCACAATTATTAGATAGATTTGGTCTTTATACTGAGATTAAAACAGTAGAACAACCTCTTATGCGTGTTCATATTATTGATTCTCGCGTGGATTACGATGATAGTGATAATGTGTGGAGAAATAATTATTGGGCGCAAGAAGAATATTTAAAAGAAAAAATTGAAAGAGCGCAATTTCTTTACAAATGTGTAAAGCTTCCAGAAAGTCTAAAACAAGCAGCATCACGTATGTGTAGTGCTTTAAATGTAGATGGGTTACGTGCCGACCTAGTTATTTGTCGTGCAGCTAAAGCTTTAGCTGCCTTTAATGAAGAAGATACGGTAACAATTGAACATTTTAAACGTGTAAGTCAATTATGTTTACGTCATCGTTTAAGAAAAGATCCTCTTGAATTAATTGATTCTGGACGTCGTGTTGATGATTTATTTACGATTTCTTTCGAGGAAAGTGAATTAGTAAGTTAAAAAATTGTTAAATCAAATATATTTATAAGTTTCGATTTTTGAAACTTATAAATATATTTGATTTAAAACTATTGTACTGTAGTCCAGGTATTATCTGTTGGAATTGACTTAAGGAAATATAAACTTAGTAATTTACTTACAATTTTAAATGTATAATAGAATTTTTTTATGCTATTAGAAATATTATTTTCTTTACTTAAATCTTGTAATAAAAGATTTGTTTCTGCGCATTCATCAAGATATTTAAAAAATATAGGATTTTCTACATCTAAAATGATAGGGAATAATTTCTGAGAACTTTGGTTAGTTTTTCTAATCACATATTGATCGAATTTACGCGCATCTAATCCAATTGCGTTATAAAAAGCAGAACGTTGGCAATCATTTAAATACATGGTAGCAAAAACTGAGAGTAAAAAGAATTTACACCATAGTTTACTTTGTAAACCTGTTAATAATTGTGGCTGAGATTTAAGAACAGCTGCAAAGAAATCACCGTGGCGATTCTCATCTTGGCACCAACTTTCAAAGAATCTGAAAATTGGATAAATACGATCTTTTTGTGCTCGTTCTAAATGGCGATAAATTGTAATGTAACGCCAGTAACCAATTTTTTCTGAAAGATACGTCGCATAAAGAATAAACTTTGGTGCAAAGAATGTATATTTGCGACTTTTTGTTAAAAATCCTAAATCTAGAATAAGGTTAAAGTCACTCATTGCTTTATTTAAAAATCCAGCATGACGTGCCTCATCTCGTGACATTAAAGCGAATCCCTCCGCTAAAAGTGGGTTTTGGTTTTTTAGGTTTCGAGATAATTCTTTGTATAAAAGAAATCCTGAAAATTCAGCGGTACACGATCTTTCTAGGAATTCTATAAAAAGTGATCTTGTTTCGTCAGGAATCTTTGAAAATGATTCTGAGAATTCTTTATCTCTAATAAAATGACGCTGGTTGTAGTCTCTTCTAAATTCTTCTAAAATTGCTTCTATTTCTTCAACATTAGAAGAAACATCTAAATTCGCCATTTCTTCAAAATCTGTTGTATAAAATCGTGGAGTTAATAAACTCTCTTTTGCCGGCGTCTTTGACGATACTATAGAATCAGTCATTTTTTCTCCTTTTTAAGTGTCGTACCATCTAAAATAAAGTTCTATATTATTACCTTTTTTCAAATAGATAAAGATACATTTAAGTTTATTATATAAGATTTTCAGAATAAAACATAAATGATATTTCCCGTGCTTTATTTATACCCTAATTTTACCTCTTTATAAAAGGTAGTTAAAAATCCTGTGTATAATAAAATAATTATATGTAGGATTTTTAAGATATTTAAAATAAATATTTTTTTAACTATCAGAACTCCCCAGGCTGGACTTGAACCAGCGACCAATCGGTTAACAGCCGATTGCTCTACCACTGAGCTACTGAGGATTTATCTATAAAATATTATGAAAGGTTTAGTTTACTAAAGCTATAGATGATTATACTATAGCCTTTAATAATTTAAATTTTATTAATCGATTAGAGCCTCTTTAATCCATTTTCGTAAAGATTTATTACGTATTAAAGAAGTAAAAACTTGAAAGGTATTTATAACAGAAATATTGGTATTTGTTTTAGTAGATTTTGTTATTGAAAATAAAAGACGTCTAGTGGAACGACTAAAAGTCAATATATTTTCTTTTTCAACTAGAGAATTTTTTTTATTTAAAATTTTAAATTCAAATTCACATCTATTTAAAATTTTATTTACCTTATTATTAAAAGGAGAATTATACCTATATAGATTATTTATACTTTTATTTGCCAAGGTATTATCAATTTTTAAAATTGCATACAAGAGAAATTTTGAGTTAACGCTGCTACTACCATATTTTTTGGCTTCTTTAAAAGCTAAAAGAATTGCTTGTTTTAATTGTGACGAAAGTAATCTTTTAGTATAAACCCTTTTTTCTTCCATAATTCGACATTAATATTTTTTAAGATAATTACTCTTGGAGATTTACATCTCCAAGAGTAACTTTTATAACTAAATTATTACATATCGCCAGCTTCTTTACAAGCATACATAACATCTAGTGTAATTGTGCTTAAATTATTTATTTTTGCAAATTTTTCTACGTTTCGTTTAATTTTTCCTCTAACAAATCCTGGTATTCGCTTTAATTCATTTTCAGCTTCAACGTCCCAGATATTTTCATTTGACAATGTTGAACTCGAAATATCTTTTGTATCATGACCGCCAAAGATTTCTAAAAGGTGATCTTCCATACCTAAAGTAAATGAATTATAAATTAGATCAGCAATTTGATTACTTCCTTCATACCCTATAAACGGTCTATAACTTAAAGGGAAATTTTGAATATGTACTGGAGCAGAAATTACCCCACATGGAATATTTAAACGTTTACCAATATGTCTTTCCATTTGTGTACCAAAAATTGCTGAAGGCTCCAATTTAGCGATCATATCACCAACAAGATTATGATCATCAGTAATTAATATATCTTCACAATATTTTGAAACCTCATCTCTAAACCATGTTTCTTCGGGCTTACAATAAGTCCCTGCAACTAAAACTCGTACACCCATTTCTTGTGATAAAATTTTAGTAATTGCTACAGTGTGTGTTGCATCTCCAAAAACTACAGCTGTTTTGCCTGCTAAATTTTGGCAATCAATTGACCTTGAGAACCATGCAGATTGAGAGACGAAACGCGTCTGTAAATCTATATATTTTTCAAAATTAGCGGCAAATCCTAACTGTTTTAAAAGCGTCTGAATTTGACGTATAAAATTTGCTGTTTCAACAATACCTATAGGAGTTGTTGAAACGAAAGGCATATTATATTTCTTTTCTAAAAGTTGGGCGCTTAATAATCCTATCTCACGGTAAGGTACGATATTAAACCATGCCTGTGGAAGTTTTTTCAATTCTTCAACTGAAGCTCCTTCAGGAATAATTGTATTAACTGTAATTGAAAGATCTTTAAAAAGTCTTTTTAATTCAGCTATATCATGATGTACATGAAATCCTAAATTACAAGGACCTAATATATTCACTGAAGGAGTTTTAGTTTTTTCACTTAGAATTGATCCTTCTTTTTCAGCTTTTTCTAAATAAAATTTTACAACTTGTTCTAGTGTACGATCTGCTGCTTGCAGCTCATTTACTCTATAGTGATTTACATCAGCTAATAATACATCAGCTTTAGCGTCTTGAGAGGCACGATTTACAAAATTCTGTAAATCTTCTTGTAATATACTTGAAGTACAAGTTGGAGTTAATAAAACTAAATCTGGTTGTTCTTCTTTGTCTTTTCTCGTAATGTTTTGGATTACTTTCTCTTGAGAACCTCTAGCAAGTACATGACGATCAACAACACTAGCCGTTACTGGTGTAAAATCACGTTTTCGTTCAAGCATTGATCGCATAACATTAAAATAATCATCTCCTAATGGTGCATGCATAATTGCATGAACTTTTCGAAATGAAGTTGCTATTCGTAAGGTTCCAATATGAGCAGGTCCAGCATACATCCAGTAAGCTAATTTCATAAATGTTTTAGTAGGTAGAAAATTTAATAGTTGACAAGTATTAGAATTTCAAATGTTTAGGTTAATTGTTTTCACTTTCTTGTGTAAGCTTCTGAAATGCATGAGCAATAGCACGAAGCCTAATGTTTTCCCAGCAAGTTGGTACTAATATAGAATTAATTAAAACTTGACTAAACAATAAAATAGGATCTAATCTCCAACCATGAATAACTAAGATCGAACTATAAAGAAGTCCGATCGTTGCAAAAAAGATGTCTTGATCACGAGCAATTTGTGGCTTTACAATTCTTAAGAAATATAAAAATGCCATAACTACTCCAATCATCATTGCTAAAAGGATATTTGGCTCAAAAATTATATTAATCATAGTTTTGTTCGGCAAATTGTTATTTGTAAAAACTAGGCACGTGTAATACGATCTGCTCGGCTAACAAAAACAAGTGCAAGACTAATTGGAACAACAACTAAGACTGTTCCTAAAATTAGACTGTTTAAGAAATTGAATAAAGATGGTGTCATAAATGTAAGTTTCCTTTAATTTATAGAAAAAATAATATGGATATAAATTCTTATTTAGGTGAAGTTGTAATTGTTTCATCAGAAGCAATTAAATCACCACTTAAAAATTCTTGCCATGCAGCAAAAGGCCATAAAAACCCAGATGTCATTATAGATATTGCTAAAGGAACATCAATAATAATTTCTTTTTCCGTAGGGTTTGAAGTTTGACCTACAGTTCTAATATACTTACGTCCAACCCATCCAATCCAACCACTTATGTAAAGAAACAAAATACTTGGTAATAAGAATTCTGATCCATGACTCCAGCGTCCATCAGTAATTAGATGTGGTAAACCATCATTTCCGCATAATAGATTTGAATCAGCATATCTTGTAAAACGCTGTTTTGTTTGATTAATTTGTTGCTGAATGGCAATTTGAGGAGGAGTACCCTCTTCGTATTTTTTTAATCTGTTTTCAAGCTTTTTTACTGTTTTTGCTAATCTTTTTTGGAAAACTTCTGAATCCTTACAAGGGTTAAGACCACCAATATCTGCATTTGATACCATAGGTAGACCTAAAAACATTAATAGGGGAAGAGACGCAAATTTGACAATTTTTGTCATAAATTAAGATGTATAAAAGGTTGGTAAGAAGTATAAATGTAAGTGTACATAAGTGCATCCGGCTGGGTTCGAACCAGCGACGTTCTTGAGAGAAAACGGATTATGAGTCCGGTGCCTTCAACCACTCGGCCACAGATGCATAAAATATAATGTATTTATGTTATGGAGCTGGTAGGACTTGAACCTACATCCGACTGAATTTTATAACTTAAAATCTTCTCATTAGTATACACTTAAAGTATAGTAATAGTATAAGAATTAAAAATACATCGATATATTAATTTACAAATATATTTTTTAATGAATTATGGCCCTTAAAAGGATATTAATGTTTCAGAAACTTAAGCAAAACAAGTTTGCTTTATTTTTTGTTTAGGATTCAAACACTGTTTGTACTTTTAGATAAAATTCAACCGTCGAAAACCTAATTTACAGCCCCATAAAGGTAAGGAGGGAATTGAACCCTCAGTCTCTGGCTCCGGAAACCATTACTTTATCCTTTAAGCTACATACCCCTTGAACTATTATCTATTAATAAGCCCATAAGTATTAGTTGAGCCTAATAACTATTTAAATATTTAGTAGATTGGTAAAAATTTATATAGTTACTAAAATGTAATTTTATAGTGCATAGATGTTAATATCTAGACACTATGTAGCTTTATGTGTATTTAATAACTAACAACACGGGATGTAGCGCAGTTTGGTAGCGCGTCTGCTTTGGGAGCAGAATGTCACAGGTTCAAATCCTGTCATCCCGATTAAAATACTAGTTTGATTTATTTGGAGTATCTAGGACGAAGCTGTTGGAATTACCTTTAGCAATAGAACATCCTAAAGACCATGCTTTTTTACTCATTAAGTCTGCTTTTCTAAGCCACACTGCTTTTCTTTGTTTTGTTTTTGTTCTTGATGTACGCTTCTTTGGAACTGCCATAATTATAAAGTTTTTAAAGTTTTAATATCGCCTAAATTTTTGACATTAAACGAGTTTTATGTCAAAAGTTTAACTCTTTTTTTAATTTACCCTAATTAATTTTAATTATAGTACATAACTTGGCATAATTAAATAGTTTTTATTTAACTTTAACTTTTGCTTAATTTTTTGATTTCCTTTAATGTAAAAAAAAGATGAAATGCTCAAAAATAATATTAGATTATTAATGAGCACTTCATCTGTAAACCCAAAATTTTGAGTTAAATTATTTTAATCTAGTCCCAACCTTTTTCTGATTGTGATAATACATAATTAGCAACATCTTCAATATCGCTATCATCTAAACGACCACCAAAGGCAGGCATTGCATTTTTACCGTTTGTTACTTGGTAAGTAATTTTATCTACACTGTTCATTCCATTAGTCTCTAAAGCATCCTTCTTTAAAGTCTTTTCTGGAATAATTACATTGTTACCGCCAGCATGACATGCAGAACAGTTTGCGCTAAAAATGCGTTCTCCGTTTTCAATGTCCGCAGCAACTGAAATAGTCGATACTAAAAAAGGAAGACAAAGGCTAAGAGAAAGGATTCTTAAAGTATATGGTTTCATGATCTCTCCTGAAAAGTTAACGAAAAACATTAATAATAAATTTTACCACCACCCCATTTTTCTGAAACGACTTTGGGTTGGATTAAGATATGACCAGCAATAGCTTCAAGGTCCTCTTCGCTAAGTGACCGCATTTTGGGGTAAATATCGGCACTTTTAATACTTGGGTGAATCTCGGCAATTGATTCTAATCCATCGTAAGTC
>AFGM01001475.1:0-13349 GCA_004335455.1 Nannochloropsis oculata CCMP525
CAGTCTACTTTCCCCCTCCTTTCTTCGAGGGTGCTGTTATGGCAGATGTGAGGCGGGGGCTTGTGACAGTGGAGGGAGCGGAGGAGGGATACGGTGTGGTGGTGTCGAAGGAAGGAGATATAGACCTGGTGGCGACGGAGGCAGTTCGCGCAGGACGCGTGACGGCGGCCGCGGTGATAGTGGAGCAGCAGGAGATGGGGGGGAGGGAGGGAGAGGGGAAGAGGCAGGGGGTATTTGATTTTGGGTTTCGGAAGGGGATGAAGGCGACCCACGGTGAAATTCGGATGCTATTGGCTCGATGTGAGAAGGAGACGGGGTTATCACCTCCGATGCTACCGGGGGAAGGGGAGACGCTGTGCCATTTGGACAATTGATTGAGGGTGTGAAAAGAGGAGGGCTCTGAAGGGGATGGGGGGGGGTAGAGGTGCATGAGGACGAGGAGGAAGTGAAGGACGCGGATGGGGACGAGGAAGAGGAAAAGGAAAGGAGGAGAAGAGGTGAGATGTAAATGTGGGCGAGTTTGACTTTCGGTTTGGCATCGTTTGAGTAGGCGGCTGTGAGTTTGGGATCGAGCAGGACGAGGGGAAAACGGGAGTCATGACTTCATGTTTTGTGCCTATCTTACGAGCGGACAAGGCGCATAATGTAAATAGTCGATTCGTAGCATTGTTTCATTTTTGTGAATTTGTACTGTCTGTACTGTTTTATCTTACTTGTTGCAAAAGAAAAAGATGAGTGGAGAATCCAAGGAGACCAGGGGAGAAGTCACCACACAAGAGGGTAATACTAGCTAAAGAGAAGAAGAATAAGGCAAAAAGCCAAAAAAAAAGAAGCATGGACAGATTTTCTTTCTCTAGTTTGAGTGTAAGATTGCGCAACAGCCCCCCCAAACAAGAGCCAATATCTGACTAAGCAGTATATTTTGGGTACTTTTTTGGGGGACGTAGAGGACGACTGGAGGGAAAGAGAGAATGCACATCCTAAGACAAGACCTGTCTCCACACTTTCACACTTATTCGGAGAGATAGGTCTGTCGTGTATCTAGGTGTGCGCATATTTTGTATCTCTACCACCATTCAGGGATGGAAAAGCTCCTTGTTTGAGGCTTGGCTGAACTGCTCGCAACTCAACCTCTCTGGCAACGTACGCGTTTGTGATGATATCTCTTTTCTCAAGTCATCACCAGATGAATGGCTTCGACAACACCATACCCACAACCCGTACTCATCCCACCGACCGAAAATATGTACAGTGCAAGTATGCGGAGGGGGTTTCCAGCTGCACCGTCCTTTCGGAGACCCAGGACGCGAGGACCAGACCAAGCATCATCAGCCTTATCATCATCCACATGCCTGCTGTCCCTCCTCCTACGGCCCCTGTCCTCCACCACCACGCCTAGCGTGTCTGCCAACTCCACGTCGTCGTCGGTTTCTTCATCCTCCTCTCCTTCACCTGTCAAGAGCCGAGGTTCAACCGCCGGCAGCGGCAGGAGGAAACGGCGGCTCGTCGAGGACATGGCAACGGCAAGCGCGACGACTGCCCACCGGCTAGGGCGCTGGGAGCGGGTCGTGCCCGCTTCGTCGCGCATGATGGAGTATCTGGGAAGCCCATCCTCTGCAAGGGTCTCCCCCGCCGCCGCTGGCGCCACCCCCAACACCAACACCAATTCCAGCCTTACATCTGCATTGCAACTGGCCCGTTTTTACCTCGGTCGGGGCGATGTCAAAGCAGCACGCGAGCTGCTGTTTGCCCTTCAAGATGGTCGGCTGGGTCCATCCACTGCTCTCCAAGTGCCTCCTGTCCTTCTCCGCCCCCTCTTTCAGCAACTCGTCGAAGCTCAATTTCATACTAAGGACGCATCGGTGGCCATGGAGGCAGCAACCCGCATGGTCCAAACGGGGCGAAACCTCACTCCCCAATTGATCGTCGGACTGTTCAAGGTATGCGGAGGGGCACGAATTGACCTTCTTGCCACCTGGTGGGCACAACAGCAGCAGCCAATAGCATGGAAAGATAATCGTGTCATGTGCCTAGCTCTCTTGGATGTGCTAGGTGCTGCTGCTGCTCCTTGTCCTCTTCAACGAGCAACAGCAACGACAGCAGCAGCAGTAGTAGCAGCCTTGCAGATCCTGCCCAGCGTGCAAGACGTCTGGGAAGCTCTCTGTTGCCATGGTCCCCCGCCAGCCTCCGCTTACGCCTCGCGGATCACCGGGCTAGCAGCTGTAGCAAAGGCAACAAGGACAACAGCAGCACCACCATCAAAAGATTTTAAGAATCTCTCGGAGCTGCTCATCTCTGCAGTTCAGGATTTTGCGGCGCAAGAAGAAGATGTCGAGGCCCGTCGTGTCATCCTCAGGGTAGCAGCTCAAGCCATGCTACAGCAGCAGCAGGGGGAGGGCGGGAGCGTGACTGGTCTCAAGCAGGTCCTCCAATCCCTCCCCTTTTCCTCGTCCTCCTCCTCCGCAGCAGCCAATACAGAGCTATACGTTAATCTCCTTCACCTTCTGTCCAATACCCAAATGGACACACTCGACGTGCTGTGGTCGCATGCGTCACAAGCCTTCAAAGTCAATTCCACAGGCAGCACCAGCTTACCCCTCTATCTCATTCTAGCCTATTGCCGCGTCGCCCTCCCCAGTAACAGTCCCACGCACATCAACCAAGCACTGGCCTTGCTGCACGATCATTTTTCGACCACCGCTCCGATCACCAGCGACAGTAATCGCCCAGCTTTAGATCTGGGTGATATTGCCCTCGTCTTAGAATCTCTCTGTTCCCTACACCGGAAAGCAGAAGTCCAAAATCTACAGCAATACCTCCCTCCATCCCTTCACTCCTCCCCTCTTCCGACTCTCCTAAGTCGTGCTCTGCTAAAATGTGCAGCCCTCGAAGGGAAACCCGGTCGAGCGATTGCGTGCTTACATCGACTCATGGGCGAGGAGGAGGACGGGAAGCAGAGAGGGAGGGAGGGAGAGAGGGATGTGACCCAGCCGGCAGATTATGAGGCAGTGCTGCAGGCATTGGCACGCGTGGATTTGTCGACGGCGACAATGAGGGAACGAGAATTAGTTCAAAATCCTCTTGGTTTTCTCTCGTGGGTGCTAGAGGAGGGATTGATTAAAAAAACCCAAGCTGCTGCTGCTACTGCTGTGGGCGGCGCAGAGGGTGGTGCTCTTACCCCTACGGCGACCCATGCCGCCTTGCGCATCCTTCGACGGGCTTGCGAGGAGGATGGGAAGGAGGGAAGGGAAGGGGGTTATAGGGAGGCCTTCGTTCAGCGTGCGGTTGCCTTGGTGAGCAAGTTAGCAGCAGAGGGACACGAGACTCACGATGCCCTATGCGAGGACCTGGTGGGTGTGGTAGTATGGGGGGTCAGCTTACATCGTGCCATTGGAATAATAAGGGAAATGGAGCAGACACACGCTGCACCTGCCCCGCTGGCACGGGCACAGGCCCTGTTGATCAAGAGCTTGGCCCGAAGAGGGGATTTGGGATCAGCGGAGGAATGGTTAATAAGGATGAATACCTTGACGGGGGAGGGCCCGAGCGAGGGCGTGCTGGATGCCTTTGCCCTTGCGTATGCCTCAGAAGGGAATGTCCCTTCGGGGTTGTCTATGTTACAAGGATGTTACACTCAATATGGAGTCAGGCCATCGGCAGGGGCTTTCAGGAAAGTGTTTGAAAGGTGCCTGGGAGGGGGGGAGGGAGAGGGAGAAGATCTTTTTGAGGCGCAACGGGCCGTGATCATTGCGCAACAGCTTTGGGCGGGAGAGACAGAGGAAGGAGGGGAGGGCAGGGGCTTTGTCCAGGAGCTGGAGGGACGGTTGGCAGTGGCTGAGGCGGAAGCGGCGGCGGCGGCGGCGGCTACGATGGATGCGGTAGAAGCAGCGGCAGTGATGGCAGCAGACAAACAGGGATCGCCACAATCGTGAATTAAGATTAAGTTTGGGAAACGATGACAAGGGTGGGAAAGAAGGTGAAAAGCGGCACTTTTTTAATGACCAGGCGTGGATGCGTGGTCGTGGCCCTTCACCTTGATGAGGCAAAAGGCCATGGTGGTTACACAACAAGCATATTTTCGGCGAGGGGGGGAGGAAGGGTGGGAAGGAAATTGAGTAGAGAAAGAGGGGGGGGAGTGGGGGGGGAGGGGAAGAGGGAAGCGGCTACCGCGTAAATAAAAAAATGAAAACCAAGCAAACTTTACACAGTCCTTTTCCAAAACCGTTTATTTATAAACTTTGCCTCTCGTTTTCCATTACTTCAAGCCAGACCGCACTTTCCTCCACACATCCCCTCTCATTCACTTCACCACTGCCTACCTGTACTCTCCTATCATCCATCAAACCGAGACCGACCGAGTGTGCTTATTTAACAGAGTGCAAAGGCTGCAGACGCCTCCCCCGAAGACGCACATCCCTTGAGCTCATCCATCGCACGGTGGCAAAAACGACTGCCAGACCTTAAGAGTCAGTCTGTCTTGCTTAGCACGTCGCTAGGTCCATCACAGGTCTGGGCGCCCAACGTTACACATTTTGAGAAAGTCATCGATAGAGAATAGGCTGCATGAATACTTTAACATGATCCTTTGCGATGTTTTGTCGTTGATCACCCTCAAACAGCAACAGTAGAAGCGACCATTTATCCTCCGCCTTGCCGCCCGCCCGGTCAGTAATTTCAGCATTACACTCGATTTTTATACATGGCATGTGTGACATCACGGTTCCATCGGACACCATATTAAGAGCCTTTTCGAGGACACCGTTGGCTGTGAGAGGCTCGTGGCTAGGGGAAAGCGTTCGCGGCGGAATGCATCATAAGTGAAGACGTCTTCTACCGGCAGGAGGCCAGGCCCAAAGAGCTGACAAGGGCCTTGCGGCCTCATTGGGATCATCATGTTGCTATTTTCCACCCATCCAAGGTCACAGCGATACTATTTTCTTCAAAGCCAAGGCGAAAGAGACGATGGTTGCGATAGTGGTGACGCCGGCATTCGCTGAGCCGACAAAAGCTTTGAAGCGTGTGCGCAACATGAATGTGTCGCACGTACGAAGGACGACAAGTAGCCCGCCGGGTTCGACAAAATCTGACATTGACGCCTCTCACACCTCAATCTGGTGGCAATTTGGCGACCTTTTGCTCGCTGTCTTGGCGGTCGGACATTGCGAAAAGCACGCCACCTTCATCGCGTCATCCTCCTCTACGGAGGGCGGAGTCAAGCCGAAGGAGAATTTACAGGAAAAATCATCGTAATCAGGGGTCATGGTTAATGGCAAGCCCATGTCTTCACAAAAGAATTTCTGCGTGGGAATCTTGCAAGTATTAACACACACACTGGCACACGCCGCCTCCTCCAAGTAACGGCAGCGTTTCACCAGCAGCCCTTGGCCTTGCCCTATCCCGCCTCCGTCAATGTCGACATCGATTATCTCACTCTCGCCCATCAACCAAAACGTAGTCAAAGACGTGATGTACGCATTCATCCGTGCGCTGAACGCAGGCAGAGGCTTGCTAAACATGACGGCAAACGCCCTTGGCAACCAGGAAGGAAAAAGAGACCGCAAGATGTTTTGCGCTGCGAGCTGCGTCCCGGCCTTGCCAGCAGCAGGGAAATGTGTGTTCAATTTCCGAATGAGTTGAATGAGTCCCGCAAAGTCTTTGGTGGTCGTGTCCTGACCGCCGAGTTGCTGCACGAGCTTGGCTCGGAAGAAAGTGTAGAGAAGCTTGTCCTGCGGGCGGCCATTCCAGTTGTTATCGTAGACGGGCATGGCATCGGTAGGGCCACGGCGTTCCAGGGGCAGCGCATGCCGCGGAGAGACAGGAGAGGAAGTGGAGGGCGTTTGAAGAAAGGCAGCGACCGCTGGGAGGGTGACGAGGAGAAGGATGCCAACGGGGAGGAAGTGTGGTGGTCGCATGTCTGGGGAGGGGAGGTTAAACTTAGGGCAGAGTTTTGTAAATTGAACATGGTCGCAGATTACACTGGCGCTCCATATGAGGGCAGGAAGGGCTCATTGTTTGCTACCGTCAGTGTGATCAGCGGCCAATGCCTTACTTGGCCCAGCAGGGGACAAAGCAGGATATGAGAGGCCGCTTGCTTTTTCCCTTCTCATCAGCTCCTTCTGCTTCCTGCAGCAAGCGACCAACAACCTAACAGGTGGTCGTGCTGGCGCTGCTACTGTCCGTGCTTTGTGTGTGTGTGTTTGTGCAGGGAGATGATGGTGGCAAAGGCATGACGCTATGGCGTCTAAAATTTGCTTCTGAATCGCCGATCCGCTGATCCTCTCCCTTGCCTTGCTAATCCTAGGCTTGCGTCTCACGCAGTACAACCCCACCCCTATCACACGCAGAGCTGACGAATACAACAATGAAGCTTCAACTTGGTCTCCTGGCCGTGAGTGCGGCTGCTATCCAGGCCTTCCAGCCTCCACTGTTCTCCCCCGCGCCTGCCCGCACTCGGGATGCCGCGATGACCATACGGCAGGTTACCCCCCATGACGCTGACACCGCTGACCGCCGCAGTCTGATCCTGAACCAGGTGGCTCTGGTGGGTGGTAGCGCTACCGTTATGACCTTCTCGCCCTCGGTTGTCAAAGCGGATTCCACGGGCAAATATAGCACGAAACAGACGGCCAAGAAGCGCTACTTGCCTCGCGTGCGAAAAGGCGTGGCTCTGTTCGCCGCCTTGGGTAAGACACTGGACAAGCCCGAGACAATTCAAGCCTTCAATCAGTACGTACAAGACAACATGGCCACGGCCATGGCATTGTACGGCTCCTCCACGCGCATCGGCGAGTTGCCTGACCCCAAGTCCCGCACGGTCGATAAGGAGGCGGAAGACTTCGTGAAGGAAATCAAGGCGCTTGCCAAGGGCGGAGATGTCAAGGCAACATACGAGCGCGCGAAGGCTACCTTGGTTGCTTATTTGGCTGGTACAAAGCTGGAGCCGTTGGGGGACGCGGCGTACAATGCATCCCCCCAGTGATAGGAAGGAGAGCAGAGGGGAGAGGGAGTGAGGGAGGGAGGGAGGGAAAGTGGGAGGACCGGAGAAACGCCCCGAACGTCCATATACGTGGGGGGAAATGAGCAGATAATGTTGTGTTTGTAATTTTACTTTTGAATAGGTGGTTTCGTCTCGTGAAAAGCGCGGTCTCGTGCTTGGGTGGAGCAAGCAAGTAATTCAAACCGTCGTCACAATTTTTGTTTGTTTGTTTGGAAGGAGAGATACTTTACTTTGGCAATGGGGGGAACAAAAGCTCGCAGCAACATTTTTTTTCGTACCCGAAATTTCAAATCATTATTACGTCGTTAAGTTATTTTGTGCAATTGGTTCGTTCATGCGTCGGTTTATCACCCAACTCAGCTCCTTTTCCTATCTCTCTCAGCAAGCGGGAGGCTCTCCCTCCCTCCCACCCTCTGCCTCTTCCCTCCTATCCCTTCTTCCATACACAACATGCACCACGCATCCATCACTCGCCTACGCCTCAATGACTGAATCACTCAAAATACCCGTCCCCTGCAATGTATGCCCCTTATCCTTCGCTCCCAACCGCTGGGCCACAAACAGCAAGTCTGAAAACAATCCTGCCGCCGTCGCCTTGGGCAGGCCAATGGTCCCTTGAATTGTGATCGGGTCCGGGCTGTGGAAAGCTGAAAAAATGCGAAAACAATACCCTGCCCCCCGAACTGTTGCAAACGGATGCTCAAACGGCACTTCCTGAATATCAATCTCCGCCATGCCCTCCTCGTCAATACTCCCCACATACCGCAGCACTGCTCCGCGGGCCGTCGCGGCCGCGACACGCGCAGCAACCTGCTCGTTGTATTGCTCAAGTTCCGCGAGGGGGGTGTTTTTCGGGACCAAGGTCCCGATTTCGACGTCGTCTAGCCGCAGGGGCAATCCCATTTCCCGCGCCAACACCAGAAGTTTCTGGGCCATCTCCACCCCATTCAGGTCATTCAGCGGGTTCCTTTCGAGAATGTCCAACCTTGCCGCCTCTGCCACTGCTTCCGACAAGGACAACGGCGCCCGCTCACACTCTGTATGCCCATGGCCATTGCTCAAGCTATTGCTACTGCTACTACCATTCATTCCCAAATGCGCGATTTTACACGCCGGAACCGGTGAAACAAGCCCCAACACAAAATTCATCGACGCAGACAACGCCCCTTCCAACCTCAGAATCCGGTCCCCCCCAATGAGCATCGCTTGCAAGCTCGTGATAATCTTCAACCCACCTCCAACAGTGACTTCATACATATAGTTATGTTGCTTTACCTTGCGTTGCCTTAGAATGGCATTGTACAAAGACATGGACCCACACAACCCCTTCTTGTTCGCAGTCACCACATGAATATTCTGCTCCAACCACCCGGGGTGCTCCATCGCCACCTCCTCCGCATCCGAACAATCAATGATAATCGCATGCGGCAGATGGTCCGCCCGTACATGCTTAGTGAAAGCCTTTATATCTCCCGGTACTTTATGTGCCTCAAACGCGACATCCAACCCCTCCAAACCCAAAGTCGGTCCCGAGCTACTTAGCAACATCCCCGTCGAATCCATCACAGCCCGCAGGTGGAACTCTGTCCCAAACCGACCGTAAAGCATGTCGGCTTGCGCTCGAATCACTTCAACCATCGCCTTGGCCACCTTCCCTCGCCCCACGAGCCCGACAGAGATCACATGATTGGACAAAAGGAAAGCCGAGTGCACTGCCCTCAAGGACTTGGTCGAATCTGAGCCCTTCACCACGGCGGAGATAATCCTTTCACTGGACCCTTGAGAGATAGCAAGCACGTTCACTCCTGCATTCCCCAGAGCCTTGAAAAATTTACCCGCAGCCCCCTTGGTGTTGCTCATCCCGTCGCCCACCGCGGCAATAATGGAGCAGGGCCTAATAATGTCAACTTTGTTTATCAAATGACTTTTGAATTCACGGAAGAACTCATCCGTGACGGCCTTTGCTGCTGCGTCGGCATCAATTTCACGGGTGGCGAATGAGATGGAGTATTCCGACGAGGCTTGAGCGATCATAGAGACCGAGATCCCCGTCTGCTGGATAGCACCAAACAAGCGATTGGCTATACCCGGAACCCCAATCATGCCGGACCCCTCCAAGTTCAACAGAGCCATGTTATCCACCGTCGAAAAGCCACACACGCACTTGTCACGATCGATAGTAGAAGCGGAAGAGACGAAGATACGCGTCCCCGGGAAACTCGGATTGAATGTGTTGCGGATAAAAATAGGAATGGACGCAGCTACGGCCGGAGTCATAGTCTTGGGATGAATGACCTTCGCCCCAAAGTACGCGAGTTCCATCGCCTCACTATACGACACATCCGCTAAGACCTTCGCTTCAGGTACCCGCCTGGGGTCTGCGGACAAGACACCGTCCACGTCCGTCCAAATCGTGATCCCCGTCACCTCAAACAGACGTCCAAAGATACTTGCGGAATAATCACTCCCATCCCGCTTCAATGTCGTCACCACTCCATCGGCAGTGGAAGCAATGAAACCCGTAATTACAGGGCACGCCGTCGGTGCCGCCGCCATGAAAGCCTGCGTAGCTGCTCTTGATCGTTCCCACATAATCTCGGGCCCGCTCTCACCCGATTCATCCACAAACAATACCTTGCGGGCATCGACGAAAATATAATCGTGCCCTCCGTCCTTGAATAGCCTCGTCAGCATACGTGCTGACCATATCTCCCCGTGCCCTGACACGAGCTCGACGATCTTTTCCCCGCTGTAGCGCATGAGGGAGACGGCCCGCAAAATGTCGCGTAAATTATCTATGTCCTCGTCCAGTTCAGCTTCGTACGCCTGCGCGCCCGCAGCAGAGAAAAGCTCCATCGCGCAGGCAACATGTTTCTGCCGAACCACGCCCAGAGTCTGCTCGTATCCTTCCAAGTCGCCCTTGGCGGCTAGCATGACCGTGTTGATGAGTAGGTCTGTAACCTTGGGCTTGCCACCCATAGCGGAGACTACTACGGCCATCTTGGGCGTGCTTTGCTGGGCCGCCAGTATGATATCCTGCACTGTCCGGTAGCATTGTGCGCTGGCCACGCTGGTGCCCCCAAACTTGTAGATATTCCATCGTGTGGGGTCCACTGGCTTGGTGCCCGGCATTGTGGAGTGGGTGGGTGGTAGCCGGGAAGCTAATTGAGAGGAGGCCGACAAACTGGGCGACCCTTCGGTAGACGCTAGGTAGGGCGAAGCCCGGAAGACGTCTTCCCGGGCCAGCCCCTGGTGTTCGTAGTGTACTTGTAGCAGGCCTCGCACTGTGTTTTGTGGGGTGGTGGAGGAGGAGTGAGCCTTTTGATGAGCGACGATCGATGACGTGCGCGTATCCGATGGCTGGTCCGCAAGTGCTGCTGGCCACACACACGGGTCCCATTCGATGCGAGGACCAAAAATACATTCATGTAATAATGATTTGTCATACTTCTTGGCAAAGCATTTCTATGAAACGCAGCAACCTAAGACGCACACAAGGCTCCAATCTACTTCACGCAACGGAGGGCAGGAGGCTGGGCGAGCTTGATGTTTCTCGTAAGCCCTCCTTTGTCCCCTCTGGGGTAGAAAGCAAACGACAAAACCCCAAAACCAATAAAGAAACACAGACGCATTTCTTTTGTTTCTTTTCCCCCTCTCTCCTCGTCTCATTTGTTCTCACAGGCGTTCCTACTTCTATGTGGTCACTAACACACATCCGCGGCTTGCTGGGAAAGCGTGGCTTCGACAAAGGGGAAGAGGGCAGGGTTAGCCCGTGTGTAGTGCGCCTTGAGCTTGTCCGCCGCCATATTAAAAAGAGCAGCGTTGACACGGTCGATTGATTTGTCGCTAGCATCGCTGCTGCTGCGGGCCAGGGCGTGACATGTCTGGGGGTGACAGTGGGGAAGGGAAGGAGAAAAAGAACAGTAGGTGAGCGATTGTGAGGAGAAGGAGAAATAAGAAAAGAAAGGCAATCCTGGCTTAGTATTCAAATTTTTCGTTAAGTAGGAAGGAAACATCAAAGCAAAATATCCTACCCAATCTCTCTCCATTCCCCTCCCTTCCTCAGACTCACCGCACACATCCCGTACAGCGCCCGCAAATTATCATCCCCACCATGCAACTCGATCGCCTGCGCATAATGCTTCCGTGCCAGCCTCAACGACTCGCCTCCACCAATCGCCACGTACGTCTCGGCCAGCGCGACGTGAAATACGAAGTTGGCCGGACTGCAGAGAACGAGCTCCTCGTAACAAAAAGCGGCTTCGTGTTGGTGGCCTGTCTGAAGGTAGAAGGCAGCCATCTCTTGCCACTAATAACAATGGAATTGAAAGATAATATAGGTACAACAGCAGTTGAGCTGGTGTATAGAGCGCGGAGTCTCATGGGGAAAGCATACATGCATTATTACACTCACACGCTACTCTTCTACTCCCTAATTAGACACTGCCCGCGCGAGACGCCGTTCACCCAGCACGCGCGCACCAGATTCCCACCCCCACCTCCTTCCGTTTTCATTGCCATCCTCTTTTTCATACGTACCGCGCTAGTGTCGCCCTGGAAGACCTTGAGGTACTCGTTGCAGCGCTTGATCGCCTCGGGCAAGTCCCCCTCGGCCTTGGCCAGAGCCACCCATCGCTTCCACACCACCTATTTTGATCATGCAGGAACGAATGAAATAAATGCTCGACCATGTTTGAACATAGAGAAAAAATGCGACAACATAATTAGGGAAAAACACCTACTTCTACCACTTCTACCCCCCGGCAACTGACACTCCAAGAAAAGAAAACTCACCGGGTCAGTAGGGTATCGTTCCCGCAGGTCCAGGTACACCTTTGCTGCCTGTTCAAAATCTCCTTCTGCCTCGCTTTGCATGCCCTCCAATCGTCCGACTCGTGCGCTATCCGGAAATTGTTTTCGTAAAAGGCTCAGCGCCGTCTGCATTTGTGAGCGGGGAAAGGTGGGGTGATAAGTGACAGGAGAAGGGAGAGCTCCTCTCACGTGCATCACTTACCTCTGCCAGCAGCGTCTCACCCAGGTCCAAGGCCGCCAGGAAAATCTGCTCATATACGGGCCAGGCTGTGCGTTTGTGAGGTAGGGATGATAAGGACAACCAAGCAAATCAGTCTCATCCTTCCCCCTTTCCTCTAAGCCTGCCCACATAAGACACTCCTCCTACCTTCGTCCCCCAGGCTGCTCCCCTTGCCCTTCATGACAAAATCTCGCCCATGCTGCACCACTTCTGTCGATGTACGAATCTGCACAGGTGGTGGAGTATGGGTAGCGGCGTGAGGGAGGACGGGGCGGCGTATGGAACGATGGAACTCGAGCGGGAGGGGATGGGTAATAAACGTACCCTGTGATGCCGTATATACTTTAGGACTGCCACCGAGTCGCCCCGCTTCAGCACTTGGTCTAGGCCGTCCATGAGGTGCCTGGTTCGTTTTGATGTGTGCGCGCAATCAGAAGCTGTGGTCAAAGGCGGGATGATGGAGACGAAGGCAAGAAGGAGGTCATTCTCTGCCTCCTATCGGCGAGGAGGCAGCCTGGCCGGCTTTGGCAGCCGTGTCCCTGGTCACGCACAAGGAACCCGGTCACAGTCACCACCTCATCTACGCCTTGACATAAACGACATGGTTGTTTTGTCCCTTTGCTCGCTCACACACGTTCTCTCGCTAATCAATGACCTCCCCATCCCTAAATACAGCTCCTCTTCTATCCTCCAATGGCTCCAAACGTGGCGGCTCTTCGCGACTGCCTGGTGGACATGCAACAGCCCATCCAAAAGCGGACCCACGCTGCCTTTGTTCTGCGTACCGATGGAGGATCCGAGGCCGTCGCCGCTATTGGGGAGGCCTTGCGGAACAAGCAAGACTCGGCCTTGCTCCGACATGAGCTGGCATACGTCCTAGGCCAGATCCGGGACCGGGCCGCCTGCCCTACGCTGGTGGCAGTGCTGTCGGACGAATGCGACGATTCGATGGTGCGGCACGAGGCAGCTGAAGCACTGGGTGCGATTGGAGAGCCGGAGGCAGTATCGGTGCTGGAGAAATACGCCCAAGCCCCTGTGCCTGAGGTGGCCGACACATGCCGCCTGTCCCTCGACCTGATCCGGTGGCAGCAGCAGCAGCAACAACAACAACAACAACAACAAAAAAAACAACAACAACAACAACAACAACAACAACCACAACCCAACAACAACAACAACAACAACAACAACACCAACAACCAACAACAACAACAACAACAACAACAACAACAGCAGGAGCAGCAGCAGCAGCTGACAACGGCTAAGCCAACCTTTTGCGCTGCCCCTCCACCTCCACCTCCTCCTCCTCCTCCTCCTCCT
>AFGM01001566.1:27106-38326 GCA_004335455.1 Nannochloropsis oculata CCMP525
AATACGCCCCTCGTGCCCGAGAACATCCTAATGCCGGTGTACCTTTATGGCGTGGATTATCAAAGCCTGGAGCACCGGGAATTGTGCTTCGACATTACGGGTCTACCATACCATGGCACCTTGCACATACTACGGGCGAATGGCACTTCTGATGCTGTGACCTCGGTGCCTTTTCGGTTACCAGACCAGGTATCGTCATTTCCCTACGAAACAGGTGTGACTGTGTATTACATGTCGGATTCTGGCTTCTTCACACAGCCCAATCGGACCTGGAACGGCTCGGCTCTTTTTCCGCGAGGTGAGGTGGAAGAAGGGTTCTATTTTCGCGTTGTAGCATGTGAGAGCGGGATCAATGCATCGAATGTGCTACCGTCCACACTATCTGTACGGCAGCAACTGGAAATACAGAATGAGAACGCGGCGACGACAATCGACCTTGGTACAAGCAACTACTCTGTCTACGCCACAACGAACCTTAACGACATCACGCCACTCGGACCAAACCCCACGCAAATAATTCTAGGAGCAGTTTCTATCTCAGATCCTGACCTGGGTATCGATCCAGTTCTCGTAAAGGTCGCGTGCACGTACGGGAGTATCCGTCTGAACGAAGAAAACATCGCGCTCGCCGATTTTACGTCTTCCCGTTACTGTCCAACCAACTGCCTAAAAAAGACGTCGAAGCTTCTTTGGTTTGTGACGGCGCCTCGGGACTTGGAATTTCTGCTCAATGGTCTGACATATTCGACCACTGTACCAAGCGTCGTTGACCAGATCGAGATCAGTGTCTATGACGGAGCAGGCCCTCCCTGCCTCACAGCAGATGTCCTGCCAGCTGGTTCCGGCCGCTCCAGAGGTTGTACGACGGAGGAAAAGTGGGTGAGCGTGACTGTGCATGACTTCACGGTTGTATCCACACTTGAAGAAAAACGAAAGCGAGCCAATGAGACCGATAGATCCTACTTACCTTACATGATAGCAGCCCTCATTCTGATCATCCTCACCACTATCTCGGTGTGCGCTTGCTGCTGCTGCTGCCCAAAAGTCTTGCTCCGTTGTAATCGTTGTTGTCCAGTAACACCTCGTCCGAACAACAGCGCCGAAGACTAGTTCGTTCCCAAAATGGACAACGTTCTTCTTGTTACTGAAGAAAGGTGTACAAACACTGACACAAAACTTGAAGCATAACAAATAAAGTGAAAACAAAAACGCGCACTGTCTTCTAGTGTACATCTGCATTCTCTTCTTTATTCACTTGACCGTAAACACAGACTGGCTCTCGCCTGTTACATTCCCGCCCACGTAATTGCTCTCGTCATCCCCCTCCAGTGAACGAAAGGGCACGTCAACGTGCTTCAAAAAACGCGCCAACTCGGTGGGAAGCCACCGTTCCTCCTCCCGACGCCCTTCCTCCTCCTGCCCTGTTAAAAATCCACAGTGTCCACCGTGCTTATGGTATACCAGGCGGACTGTACCCTCTCTAACCTCCTCCGGCGTTGGTAAACCCTTCTCGTTGATGAAAGGGTCGTCGCGCGCATTTACCACTAAAGCTGGAATCCGAATGCGAGGTAGGTATTGCTTGGAGCAGCTCTGCGTGTAATAGTCAACCTTACCATCAAAATTGTGCAGCTTGGCAATAACCTCGTCGTCGAAATCCCCAATGCGAGAACAAGCCAGCACTCGCTCCAGGTCGTACGGACCCCCATCCAGCTCCTCCTCGTCCAAGGACTCCCGGTGCTTCTTCCACTTCTGCGCCGCCTTCACTTTGAGGGTTTTCAAAAAGTTCCCTGCATACACCCACCGGTTGAAACCCGTGTCAATCTTACTGGAGGAGCGCACGGCGTCAAAAGGCACGCAGGCCACTGCCGCTCCTTCCACGCCTAGGCGGACCGCATCCTCCCCCAGCTCCCCCAAGCACTTGAGAATAACATTCCCGCCAAGTGAGAAACCCGTCAAATACACACGACGGCAGGGATCCTCGGCATGCAGGCGGTGGAGTACGTAAGTCAAATCGTCCGTGAAACCCAGGTGGTAGGAGTAGGGCTTGAGGTTGTCAACTCCACAACAGCCGCGAAAGTTCAGGGCGAGGACGTCGAAGCCTCGTCGGACGTAAGCCTTGGCCATGGAACGCGGCAGCAGCGCCCATGAAGTGGACTCTAGGCCATGCAGCACAATCGCTAATGGCCGCGGTGCCGATGAAGTGGCGGCGGGGTGGCCGTCACAAAATAAGAAATCCACGTGGAAAAAGTCCCCATCGGGCGTCTCCCAACGCTCGCGTCGATCGTACACGTCTTTCCATCCTTGCGGCAAAGTGTTGGGCGCCATCTTCTGGAGAACAATGTCCTGGATCGCTCGAGCGCCCCAAATGGTTTGCCAGTGTTCATTCGTGAGCCAGGGCGAAGGTTGGAAGTCGCGAGCGCGGAACGAGGCCAGGACCTCTTGCGTGTCGGGTAGAGAAGACCGGCGCTGGTGCTTCTCTTGGTCACCGTTGAGGCCATCGTCTCCGTCATTGTCGTCGTTGACCCGAGTACCGATCGATGAGGAACCGGGGAAGCCCACCATAGAAGAGGAGATGGAGGCTTGGTCACTGTCGTCCTCAACCGAGGTAGCTTGAGTGCTGATGCCCTTGCTCCGACGCGTGCCGGGGAAGGGGAAGTGCCCCGGCAAGCTCTTGCGGACGCTGCCAGAACAAGTGCTGCCGCTGCCGGTCGACGATGAGCTCGGGGACGAGGCGGGCGGCGTGGACGAGGTGAAGAGCTTGCGGATGGGTATGGGGGACATACTCACAAAGGCGTGCGTGGTGGCGTTGAGGAAGAGTAAGGAGAGAAGAAGTAGGAGGCCCAAGGAAATCAGGGGCAAGCAAAGGTTTCTGGGCCCTTCACCCACCAACATACGGGTCCACTGTGATCGTGCGTGTCAGAAAGGGGCTGTGCGCAAGCGTGACCGTCATGTGTGGGTAATGTAGTGGCAAGAAGGTTGTCTCAAAAAGCAGACTGCGGGGAGGTTGGCTGGCTATTTTTTTTTTCGCAAAGACAATTTTGTTTCATTTCAATTTCAATTCATTTTCTTTACAATCAATCAGTCTCAATACTTGTCAAACAAAAATGAAACTTCCTTCTCAAGCGTCATTCCCTTCAAAGCCGCCCATTCGCTTTCCCTAGTGGCTACACAAGCTTGCACCATGTCCGCTCCCAGTAATTCCCTCAAACGCCTGGCCTCCAGGCTCATTAGGTATGCCTTGGCTTTTGTCCAGTCTTCGGGCAATTTTCGAATACCACGCCGTGCCTGTTCACGAAGCGAAAGCTTCCCTGGATCTATGTCAAGCGGCGGAGGTAGGAGCATTTTGTTTCGGATCAGCTCATCATCCTTTGAGGTCACCGCCGCCGCTTCCAAGCCTACCAGACCGGCACTTACTAGAGCGGCGACAGCAATGTAAGGATTGGCCGTGGCATCACACAGCTTGACCTCAAAGTTGGTAAATACCCCTTCTTTCAACGATTGAATAGGTAGACGAAGTGGTACTTCCTTGTTGCCTATCCCCCATCCTTGAAAGGCGCCCGCCCATGCCCGTGGCTGGATGCGACGGAACGAGTTGGGTGTGGGAGTCGTAAAGCACATAAGCGCGGGCAGCAAGGCATGAAGCCCACCCAGAAATTGACGAAGCGTCTCATCGAGCAACAACATTCCCTCAGCACTACCATATGTCTTGAGCACGTCGTCCAAATTAGTTAGAGAGGGAGTGGTTTCAAGAAGGCCGGGTGGTCGCAGTAAGTTCAGCCCATCCCGCCATAGGCTGATGTGAACATGGCAGCCGTTGCCCGAGTGTCCAGCCATGTACTTAGGCAAGAAGTTGACACGCCGTTGGTGCCGCTGTGCCACGGCAACAATGGCCTCCCGAGCGAATAGCAGTCCATCGACTGCTGTTATAACTGGTCCGTGACCAAGAACTATTTCGAATTGGCCTGGTCCGCTTTCCTTATGCACTTGTTCCACGGTGAGCCCCAGCTCACTCAGCGTCTTGCACAGCTCGTCAAGAATAGGAGCCGCCTCGTCGAACGCCCCGGCTGAGGAGTAGGTGCGCATTTCAGTGATTTGACGATCCGCCGAAGCCAGCACAAACTCCAACTCAAATCCCACACGAAATGTCAGACCATGCTCTAGCTCTGCTTTCTTGATAATGCGTGCAAGGCAGCTCCGGGGACAAAGAGACGAGGGCATCGCGGAAATGGGATCAAGCATTTCCACCGCCGCCATGTAGTGCTGGGGTCGCCATGGGAGCGAGCAGAGATCCATTTGAGGATCTTGCACATTCAGACGCACGTCTCCCAAAGACGAGACACCACTGCCCGGACTTGGAATGTCTGCGTGACAGGGAAGCGTCAGCACTACGCGGCACAAGGAGGCCGTGGGGCAGGGGTCGGGCAGCCAATAAAGTAGATCTGAGGTGTCACAGTCGTCAGGGCCGTCGACGGTAGCAACAAAGACAGGCACAACGCGCAGGCATCGCAAGCCAGCGAGAGAGCACCACAGTAGGTTGACGTACCGTATGTCGTGAAAGCCGCCACGGAGTTTGCGATGGGGCTGGAACAGAGGCTCGGGCATGGTCGTCCTCTCTCTTGTTGTAGCTGGGAGGTCGTCAGATGCAGGTGATGCTTGACTCACCCCGAAAGCTGTCGTCGTGTCTGTATTTTGGGTTTGGGTCTGGTCATATGGTAGGTGGGTGCAAGGAAGGCAAAGAGGAAGCATAACCGCAACCCACTGGCAAAAGCTCCTCGCACCACTTTGACCCCCCTGCCTCTCCCCCCGCCATGATAATCACACCCCGCGCTCACTTCAATTACCCCTCACGACAGGCAGCCCCCCATGTGTACAAAGCTCCTCTTTCCTGCGCGGGGATGGTTTTTCACAACCTTGGCACGCATGTCCCGAGGATGCTGCCCCAAGCGCTAGCTAGCGACGGACCAGCCTCCTTCTCCTTCCTTCATCCGCCCCCCTGCCCTTCGTCATGACCCATTCGGCTTACCTCGTCCTCCAGCTCGAGCAGCTTGTTGTCCAGATTGAAGAGCACATGGACCCCTCACTTGTCGGGCATTCCTTTATCGTCATCTTCGACCCTCCCTCTCTGCAAACGGAAGGCGGCGTCGACGAAGGGGAGCTGCATCGTACGGACTTGGACTCACTACCGTTGGGCGTAAGCGCCGAGGCCTTGCGGCAAGGTGTCCGACAGAACATGTCTATGGGGGAAATTTTTGTCCACTTTCCAGCTGTGCTGCGTGTTCCTGCTGCCGCATGGCGGTCTCCTCCCTCCACACCCGTCCTGGAGGCATATCGCAACCTAGCTGAAAGGGGCCCTGTCCAGCTGCTGCGTCGCGTGGTGGCGGGGGATGGACTGAAACTCGTCGAGGACAGCAAATTTGGACGACTTGGCCAATACAGCGTACAGATACAGAGCACCAACGAGGAGGACGAAAATAATTCATCGTCGTCGTCCATGTCTGTCTTCCTCGAGCAGGCAAAAGAATTGGGAAGCTTTTTGCAAGCCGAGTTAGCACGCTTGCTGGGGTATCGTCTCGTATTTGGGGTGGGTAGGACGGTGGAGGAAGCGCACCGAAATGCTAAGGGATTGCTTTTGTTTCGCTTGAAAAAGCCACTAGGAAAGAAAGACGCGAGGGCTGTGGTTGACCACGCGCCTGCTGACAAATATGATGCCAAAGAGAAGCCCGAGGAGCAATCACCAGCGGAAGGAGAGAGACACAAGACAAATACACGCCGCTGCAAGGGAGGCTTTGATTTGGAGGATGAAAATGAAGAACACGGGCCATTGAGCTTGGCTGAGTTCATATGCCAAACGTGCAAGGCCTGCTTTCCAAAGGCCGTTGACTTACTGGACCACGTCCAAAAGGAGCACGAGCAAGACTCTTCTTTCCAGATCAAAAGAGTGGCAGCAAGGGTGTCAACGCGACAATCTCTATACCTATCTCTTGAAACAGCAACATCAAGTGCTTGTAGTAGCAAGGTCAAGGAACGCTTAAGAGACATGCGTGCGGCATCTTGCTTGCAATTTATACCGACATCAACGCCACAACTTCGTCCGCAAGGGCCGGGCATTGTCACAATGAGCGAGATCCTAGCCACTCTCACGACAACCGCTGATATCACAACATTTTTGTGCGAGGTAGGAGCGCCATCCTTTCATCTCCCGGGCTGGCCCCCACCACCTGGGTCTCAAGAAGAACAAAAAGCAAAGAAATAAATGTAGTACCATCATAAATTTGTTCCCAGTCCCGCGTTGTATTCTACTCTGCTGCCAGTACTGTGTTGTGTTTTAAATTGTTTTTATATGTCTTAAATTAAAGAAATTTGTTACAAAGGACGCCATGTACCTTTCGCAAGCACAACAGGCGAGACAGTGATGGAGATTTTTCTCCGGGAAACTTGTAGTGGTTTCTTGCTGGCGGAGGGGGTCGACCTTGAGACACGCCATAATTCTCAATGCTCGTTAGGGGGGGGCCATATTGTGTTGTGTTTGGCGTTGAATGCGTGGGGAAAAAGGAAGAGAACTTCTGCGATGGGTTGCTTGTCGTCCGCGGAGACCACGCCGTCGTACCTCCTGCCCAGCAAGCCTCTCAACACGCCTGAGCTCAAGGCGTCGTCACGAACGAAAATATCATGCCCGGAAAAAGAGCCTGGTTTCCATGTGATTTCAAACATACCAGGAGCCACAAATTTCAGATGTGACTTGATACATCTCACTTATCTTCACAATCTACCGAGTGCGAATGGTCTCGGTGTCTTTGGTAGCAGACTTGTGATGAAAACTTGTCGAACCCGTGACCGGCCCACACACCTAAGCGAGAGTCTTGCGAATAAATAAGGGTGGACTCAGTGTTCTCAATCGACGCTCATTCTCACTCCAAGGATAATGTTATCCCTTTTATGCTCGGTTGACTGTCTTGCGGGTAGCAAGTCAAGGAGCCAATCAATGGACTGTCCTCGCCACTACTAGTAGGTGTTGCGTGCTTGGGAAAGTACCCGGCAGTGTGACTGAGCTTGCTTGCTTCTCCTGCGGAAGTGCCCGGACTTCGCGGACTTCGCCACAAAGTCCCGCGTCGACGCCCCACATCGTGTGCACCTCAAGGAGGACCGTCATCATCAGCCCACCTTAATATCCCTCCTTTCCCCCCAAACTCCGCCTAGAGACAATTACCACCGATCCTGCCCCCACCAAGACAAGGACAGCATGAGATACGTCCTGAGCATCGTCCTTGCCACCCTCTTGGTCGTCGCTTCCGACGCTTTTATGATGCCCACATCAGGTCGCCCTCAGCTCCTTCTGCAGGTATGTCGGTGGAGTTGAGGGCCCTATGTGTGTGTCTGCTGCGTCTAAGCCAAGTTTAGAAACTGAGCGCTTATGTGGGGCTATTGTAAGGGCGTCTTTACCCACCGTTGCATCCCGTCCTTGAGCTCGACTCCTCTCCCACATTTCCCTTCTCAGGCCAAGATCAACAACAAGGTAGACTTGGAGAGCCCGAAGGTGGCGACCGCGATAGAGATGAAACCGGGCGAGAAGAAGGTGTTCTGCCGCTGCTGGTAGGTTTGGTGACAATGAGTAGGACATGGGGCTGCGGAAGGACCGCTAGCGTATTGCGAACGTGCGATGACTCATATTCCCTTCGTACAACAAACAACAGGCAAAGCGGAACTTTTCCCTTGTGCGACGGCGCGCACATGAAGCACAATGAAGCTACGGGGGACAACGTTGGTCCCCTTATTGTCTCCACGCCGAAGCCATCCAACTAAACATGTGTCTATCAGAGAGCAGAGGAGGAAAAGTTGGACAGCCAATAGGAAGTGGACATTGTGGGAAATAACTTGGGAAAAACGAGACATGAATGACAGAAGAATGGAAAACTAGGAAAACCGAATGAAAACCACGATCTACCGTCAATAACAATTTGCCCTTTGTGATTCTTGTGTCAAGCAAGCCACAACCTCCCCATCCACGAAAACAACCTCCACGACTTCCTTTTGCTATCGTGGCTTAGGCGAAAAGCAAGCAAAGCTCTTTGTTTCAGCAGTTTCCTATTTTTCTCCCGGGACTATACAATCACACCTGAATGCTGTCCTACCTCCGTTCATGCAGAAAGAATAAAGAATTTACCGACTCAACGCCAGGAAAATTCAACAATGTCTTTCAGCGTAGCCGTCGTCCGCTTCCACGCGCCGTGTTGTCTATTCTCTCTCACCGTCCTCGCCCTTCCTTTCTCCTCCACAGGAAGGGCTATCATGAGTATCGACACAGCAGAAGAGGTGGAGGCCCTTCTCAATGATGCGGACGGGAATATGGCTACCTGCAGCGCTGACAGACTCTTCAATCAGGCTGTCACACATCACGAGGCTGGCGAGTGGGCGTTGGCGCTACGAGGTTTCTCGAACGTGCTGCGGCTAGAGCCGGATTGTGCGGATGCAGCTTTCAATATTGCGACAACATTACAGATGCTGGGGTTTACACGATTGGCTGTCGATTACACAGAGAAGGTGAGTTGGGTAGGACACCTTGACTTTTCCTACATCTTCTCATCTCACCAAGCCAGCTCCCCCTCTCCCCCTACTACCGAATACAGACGCTAGCCTTGCGCTCCAATGATGCCACCGCCCACATCTTCCTTGGGACAATCTTGGCGGCCACGGAGCGAGAAGCAGTCATTGAAGCCTACCGCCGCCTAGTGGTGAGCGGAGCCTCCCCCAACCCGCGGGCCCAGCATCGACTGGCAGTTCTGACAGGGGAAGGGCCCAGCGCGCTTGCCGCCGCGCCGGACTACGTGCGAGATGTGTTTGACGAGCTAGCGGATACGTTTGAGGAGAAGCTTGTATCCCACCTATCCTACCGGGTGCCATGGGACCTTTACCAGACTGTCCGCGACGTCGTCCGTCCCCCCCCTCCAGAGGGCGGGTGGCGCGTGATGGACTTAGGCTCAGGCACAGGATTGTGCGGCAGAATATTTCGAGAGTATGTATGGGGTATCTCTGATGGAGACGGGTCGGAGGCGAGGGAAAAAGGAGAAAGGATGACGACAGCTGTGACACCAGCAGGGGGTGCCATGTTGGGATGTGATTTGTCAAGCAAGATGATTGCTAAAGCTCGAAAGAATGGTGACTACACGGAAGTGCGAATCCAGGAAGTGCACGAGGCGTTGCGGCAGGAAAAAGCGGGTTCGTTGGATATGATATTATCGGCTGATACATTCATTTATGTAGGCCAGCTAGATGAGTGTTTTGCCTTGGTGTCGCAAGCTTTGAGAGAGGGTGGGCTTTTTGCTTTCTCGATTGAAGAGCTTATGGGAAAGGATCTAGGGGAAGAGAGGAATGGACGACGCCTCGCACCTGCCACCAGCACGACGGCATTGTTTCCATCTTCTGCTACACAAGAGGAAGAGACTGCGATGGTGCCTGAGTTTCGCCTCGTGTCGTCGGGCCGGTACGCGCAAACGCACGCCTACATCGTGAGGTTGTTGGCCGCTTATGGTCTCAAGCTGCGGGCTAATGTCCAGGTGCAAATACGAAAGGAGTCGACAATACCCGTCCCCGGCAGAATATATGTGGCGGAAAAGCCTGGTGCATGAAGGCCGAGGTGAGTGGAAAACGTAAAAATAAAAGTAAAATAAATGAAAACAAATTTATAAATTTTTCAATTGCTTTTCTTTCTCATCGAAAGAAGAAACATCTGTTGCATCTCTTTCACCACACGGACGAAGGAAAACAAATGCATTGGTGGGAGGTCTCCGTCAGCGCTAGGGCCGCAGCAGTGGGGGCCACGGTTTATAGAGAGACCCTTTAGGAACTACTGCCACCCAAACGATAGTACGTGGACCTTCCCGGAGGCAATTTGACAATGCTGATGCATCGTTAAGTCGCAGGACGAGTTTGAGGCGGCCACCTGGCAAGGAAAAACAGAGTAAGCAGACTATGAAGTATGGTTTTACTTCGTGAGGAGGAATGAATATGCAATGTTTGACGAGGTTGCACGTGACCAGAGAGCACGGGATGATATTTGTGTGGACCTCCAAGCGAGCGCTTTCGCAAGAAGGGGTTTCGTCAAGCCGTGCTAGAAGTTTTACGAGGAAAATAAAGGCCTGGAAGGACACGAATGGCAACGACACTGGGGCTAGGATTACCAAGCAATGAGAGAGATAAAGACGGCGAAAGAGAGGTATAATTACTGTAGAATAATAGTTCTAATGTGTATCTATAGAACTATTAGGATTGGGATTTGGTGCCTATTTGAACAGATAGGGCAGTTGCGTTTTTTTGGGGAGGGTGTTATGGTCGAGGACAGGCATACATGTCTCAGAGCCGCACAAGCCCCGAGATGGTTCAAATGCATAAGATCCGAGCATCCTACCTATGGGGTTGCGATGCTCTGCGCAGCAGTATGTCGGCCAGCTTCGTCGCGCGCCATAAATTGCCCTCCCTGAGAGTACATTCATAAGGAACAAGTCACGTCTTTAAAATACCCGGCAAATCGCTCCCTGGCACCCGTTCCAACCTTTCCGTGTTCTCATCTCATCCCTATGTTGTTTAAGTACGAGACACAAAAGACATGGTCGCGCTTGGGCTGCGGCAATTGCGGGCCGAGCAAGCCATCCTTGGATTCTGGCGCTTTTGCATGGCCGCAACCGCAACGCCGAGCCGCTCTTCTTCTTTTCTTTTGACTCCCGCCATCATCATCGTTGTTCCCCAACGCTATCAAACAAAAGCAAGAAATAATGACAGGGCTAAGGATGTCTTTCAAACCTTAAGGCTTTGGGGGCTGCAGTTGGCCGATGACCCACGACGCCATTGGCCTCACGACCTCCCCGCCCCTCTCGACTCTTTCCACCCCTACCCCGTACACTTAGTCCACGATGGAGTTTTTGGTGCAGCCGCCAAAGCCACTACAACCATCGTCGCGGATCCCCTCGCCCGTCTTGCTGCTGGTAGTGTACACGACAGGCCAGCACGCGGTGTGTCGGCGTTGCGTGCACGTATGGAGGACCTGAGGGAGGGAGGGAAGGAGGGAGGGAAGGAGGGATGGAGGGAAGGAGGGAATGTAAGTAAGTATGGAATCCCCTCCCTCGTCGTCATCACCACCTTCCTTCTAGTACCTGCGTCAGAGTCTTGGTTCTCGCGGCCTGGCTTCGGGGGGAGTCCGTTTTCGTCAAGACGATCTGGTAGGGGATG
>AFGM01001591.1:30519-41559 GCA_004335455.1 Nannochloropsis oculata CCMP525
TGGCATTGGGTGTGAGCCTAATGGGGGGAGTGGGGGAGGGATGGGTGGAAAGGGGAGCAGCGGTGGAGTGGTAATGGGGAGTGCTTGCAATAGCGCGGATGGCATGCCTTTGCTAAAGGGAGGAAGTGGTGGAGGGGGGGACTTGCGAAGGGGGGGAAGCGGGAGCGGGCATTACCATGTAACTGGATGCCATCGGCACCATCACCAGAAACAGCAGGGTGTAAGAAGTGGTGGTGGAGGAGGGGGGGGGGGTGACGCGGCTTCGATTTGGGCGGCATTGTGGACGAGTTGTGTGCCAATGGATGTGAGGGAGGATTTCAAGCTAGCTACGTACCAGGTCATGGACGACTGTTCGTGTTTCAAACGAAACGGGGGGAATGGAGGCTTGGGTGGGAGCTGGTGGCCCTGTCGGTGTAGAAGTCGCTGTGGGCAGACCAGGGCGCACAGGAGCACCAGCAGCGGTATGAGCGGGAGTGGGAGGGATGGGGGCAGCAGCGGCAGTAAGAAGGCGGGGGGCAGGCATTCTTCCGCAGCGACGTCTTCGTCCTCGGCCTCCGGTCCTCTTATGGTGGCGATGGGTGGAGCCATTGGTGCGGGCAGCAGCAGCGGTGGGAATTGAACGCGCCTAGGTAGAAGTCGGGTGGATTCGGCCCGGGGGGGAAAAGGGAAACGCCACTGGAGGGAGCTCCTTTTCCTTTATTGCTGGTGAGGGTGTTTCGTCATCAACAGTGTCATCAGCCATATCGTTTTATCGTTTTCCTCCTCCTCCTTCTCCTCGCGGCAGTTGTTGATCAAGCGTTTAAAAGTGAAAGAATGAGCTGAAATGTTATAGCAGTGTGCGTGATAACTAAGGATGTCGCTGTGTGTGAAATGGGGTTTTGCCAGTGGCCTAATCAGAAAATGCCCGATTTGAATATGTGTGCAGGAGAAAGTGACCTCAGAACTGAAGAATTAGCTTAAGTGATAGATTGTGTCTGTCACTGGAACAAATTGAGTTTTCCTTTGTTTGATTCCTGCTCTTTTCTTTGATCAAGCAGGAAACCTTCATCCAACAATTCAGTGCATGAATTAGCGTTCCCCAACGCGTTGGCGCCTTTGCACATCTCTCAATCTCGAATGCTTATGGAATATTTCGGAAATTTCTCTTCCAACCCCCACGCCCCACGCTCATGCTGAACAGAACACCAGGCTGCTTTGTGCAGTCCTCACTAGTCCCACTTCTCCCAAACGGCCAATACTTGAAACGGGTTGGCTCGCTGCACGTGACGTCATTGATTCTCTTTAATGCGCCTACACACACCCCACGACCGAGCTTCATATCTATCAGTCTCTATTATCCAGCAAATCAATCCTTTCTCTTCGTCTTTATCTTTACTTTTTATGTATATTCACATACACCTCTCTCCGGTCTATTTCTAATTTGGTGGCTGTCGTCAGTTCTTCAAAACGTTCTAAAACACCTCGTGCGTCGAAAAGTCGGACCCACCGAGAAACATTTCTTCTATTTCCTCCAGGGTCAACTCCTTAAACACGCCCTCCACCTCTTCCTTCGTAACCACGAGCTCTTGTCCTCGTTCCTGCTGCTGTGGTACCCGCTGGAGCTGCTGCTGCTGCTGCTGCTGCTGCTGCTGCTGGAAATGCTGATGAAACTGTTCCTGTTGCTGTTTACCAGTTGATGGCAGGGGAAGATGTTGGTGCTGCTGTTGTTGCTGCTGCTGTTGTGCTAACCGCTGCGGCGTCAACATATCTGCAAGATGTTCCTGATCACCTCCTCCTCCTAATTTCCCTCCTCCACTTCCAACCTCGACCGCACTCATGCTCGCCAACCGTCGTCGTCGTCCCTCATGCGTCGTTATCAACGCCGCCGCACACAGAGGGTGGTCGCATAGATCATCCAAACTACTCCCCCACTGCGGCACACTGGCGCAAGTCCCCCAACTAGTACTCGTCAGTCCCTGCACTGTCTCATACGTCTCCTTCCTCCCGGCTACAAACAATAGCATCGCCATGACGTGAAAAAAATGAAAGTTCGGCAAGATTTTCACCATGCCCGGGCACCTTATCGCGTGGTTAAGCACCGGCTGCATGGTGGCCAACGCCTCCTGGATATCCCTCCCCCGACTCTTTATATAGTTGAATATTGCCCGCATACTCCGCACGAAACCAACGGCAGTGGCAGCAGAGGCAGCAGGACCCATGGATAGCAGACACTCGGCCATCTCCAGGTCGGGAATGACACGGTCAAAATCGATCGGAATACGGGGGAGCCCCTGGCGTTCAGAAGCGTCGCCTCGGTAGCGATTATGAAGGAGGTAGAGCTTGGCACGAGTGATGAGGTAAATCATTTGCAAGTGCACGCATTCGGTAGAGACGTCCATGGTCGACATTTCTTCCCATTGAGACTCCAGGACGCGGACTGTGTGGGGTGGGAGGGAGGGAGGGAGGGAGGGGAAGGGTGTGTGACAAATACAAAAATACAGACACCAAACACAAGGTGTGTGTGTGTGAGGGGGGGGGGGGAAGCCCAGGAAATTGGAAGAGAGGCGTAGAGGGAACCAGAATAAATGTCGGTGTTTGTATGCCCTACTTGTATAACTCACCGTCGGGGTTTTGGCCCACCCGCACATAAAGCAACGTCACCTCCATCTCATTCGATAAAGTCGGCCCCAGGGCACTGGCAATCTCCTCCGCCATTGAGCAATACCGCCTAAACCGATCCAACTCCCCAAACATCATGTACACAAACGCCATCATAAGATATGCCGACACCGTCGCCTGGGAAGGGAAATCAAAACACTCCTTCATTGATAACCAGACCAAGGTCGTATATCTATCCATATTTCCCGTCTCCCCCTGGAGCATGGCTCCAATCGCGATACCTGCCCAAACCATAGCATTGTATGCGTTTTGTAATTGGACCTCTTGCATGCTTTCGGCGGTTTGTGGAGGGAGGGAGGCCAGGAGCGGGATGAGGGTGCTTGGCGGGAGGGCGTGCTTGCCGTTAGCTCGCAGGTTTGCGAGGCTGGAGAGAAGCATGTCTTTGTTGGCAATGGGTAAGAAGGCATTGAGCTCGGCGAGGAAGACATTCACGAATTTTTCTTCTGCTGCACCGATCAAGGGGGTGCCCTCTTGTTGAAGCTGAGCGTAGAGATTGGGGGCGAGATGGGGCATCGCACCGCCTCCCCCGCCGTAAGCAGAGCCCGCTTGCTGCTGCTGCTGCTGCTGCTGTTGGGATGAAGAAGGGGCCGGTAACAGCGAGGCAGGCGAGATTTGAAGCGAGTGAAACACATTGGCTCCTCCGCCACCACAACCTCCTAGGCCTCCTCCTCCACCGCCTTCCTGTTTGTAACCAAAGTGGGGTGGAGGCAGCGGGAACTGCGCCTGTTGCAAGACATGACCCACGGTCGACCCCCCCCCGCTGCTGCTGCTACTCATAGTGCTGTTGCTCGAGTGGGTTTTTCCTGTGCCAAGGGATGTGGAGGAAACCCCCGGCCCGACGTTGGGCCCCGCGCTGGCGGCAGCAGCAGAGGCTGCACTTCCAATCGTGTTGCTCAACCAGGGCACGAGACCATTGGGCGTGGCTGCTGCGCGCCATTCCGGGTGCTCGTCCGCGGCTGTGCGGATCTTGGGACCTGTCCGCCGGCGTTGAGAGTAGTTGCAAGCATACCCGCGTCGGACACAATTCTCACATGCGGCCAGGCCATCGCACCGCTGCAAGGTGGGAGGTTGAGAGGGGTATAATGTCAATGCACTCCTTTCTTCCTATCTGTCAAGTCAACCGGAACACATGGAGGGCACAAACAAGGTCAGGGAGGAAAATAAGCGTGATGCTGTCCGTCAGAGTTGGGGGAAGGGAAGGGAGCAACATATTTGTCACTTGGTCGGTACAGGTCCCCATTTCATCCCTGGCTTTGCACCTAGCTTACAATTTTTTTTGACGTGCACCTGTCGCAGGACCGTCGGAACTTTTTTGGTACCCGGCCCGTGGCCATGGGGGGCTGTGTGTGTCGTGATACCGGAGTGAGATTGATTGGGCAGACCCCGCAACGACGGCAAAATGGAAAAGAGTACGTCTCTCTTACCTGCCCGCGCGCCCAAGGCGGCTTCGTGTCCGTCAAACAAGCCGGCAAGTGCCTGTGTTTGTGTAAGTGAAAGGACAAGGAGTCATGGTTGAGCATATTGCAGTGCAATGTGGATGGGGTGAAAGTCAACAAGAAGGCGGGGGCTCCCCGAAAAGATCCTGTAGTTATCAGTAAAAAATCACGCCACGGATGTGGGTGGGTGGTTGAGTGGATCTTTCGAGGAGGGATACTTTTTTGACGGTTAAAATGGTTGTATTTAGGTGCCTGCATATTCATTGGAAACAAAAAAAACTTAGGAAATATATTGTTGGTCAAAGGCCCGTGACATGCACTTCTGTGCATTCTTCCGCAGACGACCGGATATCACCGCTCGGTGGTTGCCAAAATGCTAAAAGTAAACATGCACTCATATCACTCCCATTCGCCCTATTTACCCCTTGAAAAAAAAAACTCAAAAGAAACCGGGGGGGTGATATTTGACGGCAAAAAACAGTGGGTGGGGGTGACCGAGAACCACAGAATTAGTTCGGGGAGCCCCAGCGGCGTTAACAGAACTAATTTGAGGCGTCGGAATCTTCCTGGGACCATTCTCACGAGAAACGCATCAGAAGAAACAGTGTGCGGAAAAAGGATGTATTTGCCATGTGATATTATATATATATCCAAGAGAAGATATGCTTCATACGTTAGTCGACAGAAATTTCACGGTATCTAATAGAGAGATAAATGATTGATTTGTAAATGAAAATTCATTGTGAGAAATTCGACGATTCGTCAGTCTCCCGCCTCTGCTTCAAGCGGGGTTGATTGTGGTTTGGGAGGCGCAGTGCTTGTTGGAATATATGTGATTGTGGTTATTGTTTGGGATTTCGGTGCGTCTCATTGGTAGTGGAAAAACTCGCAAGTCAAATGTGAGTCGAATATCGAGCATCATTGAGTACAATACAATTTTTCTCCCTGGGCGCTGTATGCTTGTGTTTCTTTGTTATGCGCTTCCTGATCATTTGGACGTGTGCAAACATTGAGCAAACGATTGAGGAAAGTATGTCTGCTTGCAGGAGGAAGGTGATGTTGTGTGACAGAAGGTCTCTACCCTCTTCTTCGGTAGGCCCAGCAGAAGCCGTCTCCATGAAAAAGCCAGAGGCAAATTTGCTACGCCAATATTTCTCGTTGCTGTCGCTTATCTTTTCTTTAGTCTTCGTATGTCTTATGTACGCGGGCCGGCGAGCGGCAGGCGGTGGTGGCGTGCGATAAATAACCTCCCCATTCGCTTCTTTCCTTGCCTGTACTCCAAACGCTTACATACACACACAATCACCCCCTCACAAAGTAAACATACACGTGGCACAAGTCATGTTTCGTCGCTGTCCCTCTGCCCTGCCCTCCAAATATCTTCTCTCTTACTCTCCCTTGCTCTTCTTCTTCTTCTTTTTCTTCTCCTCTGCCGCGTCGGGTGACGACGGCACTTCCTCCGCGGGTCGCTTCTTCTCCTTCTTGTCCTTCTTCTTCTTCTTCTTTCCCTCGCCATTCTCCTCCCCTCCACTGCTCTCCACCACTGCCGCCGCTTCCTCCACCGCCTCCTTCTTGTCCTTCTTCTCCTTCTTCTTCTCCTTCTTCACCTCTTCCCCTCCTCCTGCTCCGGCCCCTGCCGCCGCCGCCGGTCCCCCCTTGCCCTCAAAAGCTTCCAGGTACTCCTTGGGCGTATCCGCGTTCGGCCGTCCATGTTTGTCCAACTTCCCCTCCTTCATCAAACCCTTCTTTTTGGTCGCCACCGGCCCGAGCCCCCACCGTCGGGGGTAAGTATCTCGTTCCATCACCACTCGCTTGATCTTCGCCACCATGCCATGGTCACATGTGGCCATCACAGCCGTCGTCATCTGGGCTATCCCCACAGCGATCGCCTCCCCCTTCGTCGTCACCATCACCACCTCATCATTCACTTCAATACCGTCCGCGAACCGCAACAAGCCAGGGATCATCAGCCGGGCCCCATAGCAGATCGCATTGACCGCACTATCCTTCACCACCACCCTCTTCGTATTCGCGAACAAGATCTCCAACGGCAACACCGCGCGGCGCAGGTAGGTCTCATCTTTATACGTATCGTAAGAATACTGTGCGTCTAACACGTCGTGCATCGTCATCAAGTGGTCATTCTCAGTCAGCACCCCAGACCTCACCCGCCTCAATTCTTGCATGTGCCCTCCCGTCCCCACCAACAACCCCAAATGCACACACAACGTCCGTATGTACGTCCCCGCCTCGCAACTCACCCAAAACACTCCCAAGTGCCTCTTCTCATCATACTCTACTAGCTTACTCTCGTAAATAGTTCGAATGCGCAGCTGACGCTTTACGGCCGCAATCAGAGGTGGACGCTGGAACAGAGCACCCGTCAACGTCTCCACCGCGCGCATCAATTTTCCCTGTCCCTCAATCGCCCCGTGCAAACGCACCACACCCACATACTCTTTTCCCGCCCCCTGCTGAGCCTTGACCAGGCGGGTGGCCCGGTCAATGCAGACGATTAGACAGCCCGTTACCTTGGGGTCGAGCGTGCCCGAATGCCCCGTTTTTTCCACCCGGAGAATCCGCTTGATCCACGCCACCACCTCGTGGGACGATGGGTTTGCCGGCTTGTCCAAGTTGATGACACCATACCGCAGATACTCTTTCAAGGGGCGTTTAAGGGGCGAAGAACCCATAGGAATGGGTGTATATCGCGCGGTCCGGACGTGAAGCTGATCGTAGTTCTTGAGGAGCAGAGGCCAGGTGGATGTGTCCAGCTTGGGTGTAGCGGTCTCGGGTTTGATCATAAACTCAGTCGAGGGCAAACCGGTGACGCTTGCATCGTCGCCATTGGAGACCGCGGCCTTCTTGTCCTTTTTGCCCATGATAGGCTGCTGTGTTGAGCTTGTAAGGGTGGGAGAGGGAATAGGAATGGTGGGTGGTGGGACTAGGGGTAAAATTGTGCCGTCCCAGTCATGTCTCTGATGGAAGTATGCCCTAGTTGTCTGTAATTGTTATTCCGTGTGATATGTCAGCGTAGGGGTTGACCGGCAGCTTGCCTGAGCCCTTATCAAACGGAAATTGGGAGGAGGGAGGCGTGTAGAGTATCCATCATCCTGTTGTTGTGGTCGGGATGGTGAGATGAAAGCCGCAACCCACAAACACAACGACGGACATAGTATTGATCCCAAAGATACCATGCGGCCAAGTTTACAGTGCGGAGAATTTGATCAGACGAGGTAAATGGTGTAAAGCCCGGATCCTTACAGACCATTGCTTCACCTTGTCTCACTTGTGACCGTTCGCGCGCGAGTGGTCGTCGCCGAACCCACTTGCATTCCATCGTCGCATTGCTTTTCTTTTCCGCTATTCCACCCTCCTGCGTGACAATGACTGCATGCTCGTACGCTGGTTCGTTGTCAGCTGGAGGGCCAAGCTGGGACGAGGATGCGAATGGGTTTTGGGGGGCTATTGTCTTGGCTAGTCTTGTTTCTTTTGAATGTACCCTCAGGGAGGGCTTTTTATGGCGCATCCCGAAACAGGCCCACACTGTACCGTGCAAAGCATCAAAACTGGGGTGCTTGTGTCTTATGAGCTAATTTCATTTCGATGATTGTGCGGCTCTGACACATTTATCCTCTCCCATCCCCGCAATAACCTCCTCCCTCCCCCCTCCCTTCAGAGCACCAAAGCCCATCGCACATTATGTCTCAGTCCGCCCCTCCCTACGCCATCAAACGGGTCTTGACTGGGTTACCTGGCCCCCCTTACACGACCGTGCATAGTTTTGAGGTGTCGAACGGCTCTCTCAGCATTTCGATGATGGACTATGGCGCGACACTCGTCTCCGTGCGAGCCCCGGACCGGGACGGCAAAATAGACAATGTCACCCTTTACTCTAATGAACTTGGAAAGAACGAAATGTACATGGGAGTGACGGTTGGGCGCGTGGCCAATCGGGTGGCGAAAGGCATGTTTACGCTGGACGGCAAGGTGCGTGACTTGTGTAGGGAAGGGGGGAAAGTGTGCGGGGAGGGCCGGGCCGGGATGTTTCCTCCACCACAAAGCATGGTTATGGAGGCTCACGGATGAAAATTCATGGTGCCAGTTATACATTTCTTAAAACTTCCGGTGCCTCACTCCTTGTCTCGTCGTTCTTGCCACATTTGACGCCAACCATTCGTCCACCCATCCTTGACCAAACACCACTCCTTTTCTTAAATTACAGGACTATACCCTGGCGACCAATAACGGGCCCAACAGTCTCCACGGCGGCAACCAAGGCTTCGACAAACGAATGTGGGAAGGCAAGACATTTGAGAACGATAGGGCTGTGGGCGTCATATTTACGTTGCGCAGTCCCGACGGCGACGAGGGCTATCCGGGCCACGTGACGGTTCAGGTGCGTGGGTTGTGTGCGTGCGGCGTATTTGGTTAGATGTTTTGATGCGCAAGTGAGTGGTCCTGCGGAACTCCCACCGTCCTTATTTAGGAGGGGAGGAGTCGGAAGGATAAAAATAGCAGCTGGTATTTCTCGGTCAGACCTCCTTTTCATTCTTCTTCAACCTAGTAATGATTGCCACTACCTTTTCCCCTCCTCCTCAAAATAAACAGGCAACCTACAGCATTCTGATCGACGAGGATATCCTCGAGATGGACTTTCGGGCCGAGACGGACGCGGCCACCCCCATCAACTTGACGAACCATGCGTACTGGAACCTCGGTGGGGAAGGTGCAAGTGGTCATCATATACGGAAGGTATTGATGGACTCGCGCCCGCAGTGATGCCGTGGCCCTTAAAAGTGTAACGGCACTCATGCGTGACATTTCCCTTGTACAAGTATCGACTTACTTCTGCTGTTCCCTACTGCTCATACTTTTCGTTGCCCGCTCTGCCCACCCTCTCGCTCATCCTCAATCAAGCTCTCCCTCCACCTCTCCTTCCCTTCCCCCTCCAACCCACAGGCCCACGACCACCACCTCCACGTAAACGCTTCGCACATCCTCGAGCTAGGGTCTAACCAGATCCCGACCGGCGTACTACAACCCGTTGAGGGGACGCCATTCGACCTCCGTGATGGCTCAGGGCCCCAACTGGGGGATCGCATTCCTCTAATTAACGGAGGGGGCAAGCCCGGATTCGATCATTGTTATGTGATTAACGGTTATGACCCCGCGGTGTCACGGAGAGAGACGTTGATAAAGAGAGAGAAGAAAGAGGTGGGGGGAAGTGAGGAAAAGAGGGAACAGGCAGAAGCGGAGGGGGAGAAGGAGGTGGAGGAGGAGGAGGAGGAGGAAGAGGAGGAGATGATCCGGAATCAGGCTCGGTACATGGCTAGTCTTACAGAAAAGGAAAGTGGGAGGGCAATGGATGTGTTTGGGACGCAACCAGGCTTGCAGATATACACGGCGAATTGGTTGAGTGAGGAGAAGGGGGAGCAGCATGGGGCGGTGTGTCTCGAGACAGAGTTCCTACCGAATGCGGTAAACGATCCGAAGGAGGGGGTGGCGGAGAGCGTGGTGTTGCGGCCGGGGCAGGTGTACCGGCATTTTACCTATCACGTGTTTAAAACGTTCCCGAGAGGATGAGGGTGATGATAAGGGCAGAGAGAACGAGGTGCTAGGGTGTGACATGTGCAAGGGAAGAAAAGAAGGGAGCATCGTAAGCTATAGAAAGCGAGAAATTTGATTGACAGATGGGTGCGCCCTCTTCTTGTAATATCTTCTTTTGTATTCTATCTTTCTTTTCGCAAAACCCAGACTCTCTTTCTTTCCTCGAACGCTTCCTTTCTGCCATTTGCTTCGCTCCTCAGTCCCCATTCTCCTTTTGGACCCCTGTCCGCTTTTCCCTCAGGCTGGCGCCCAGGCGTCCGTTTGTTTTGTGTTCGTTTTCCAACCTCTTTACGTCTTCTTCTTTTTCAAGCTTTCCCTGCTGGTCGTCTTGCTTCTTTCACATCTCTCTTCTGTTCCTTCTTTTTTTAACCACTCTTCTTTGTCTTCTTTGTCTTCTTCTCCTCTTTCTCTACCCTCTCACACTTTCTCTCCTCCCTACTGATCACATATTTCGATTTTGATTATATTCTTCCACGTGCCACTTCCCCCCTTCCTCCCCCTCTCTTTCCGTTTAACCCCATTCCGATAACAGCAGTAAACGTACTACCACATTCGTACATACGTATCACCGCTGATCTCTTTTTTCATCTTCTTCTCTCGTTTTACGTTAACCATACATACACACACACACACTCACTCACTCACTCATGGCCATGTTCCTCTCTCTCATTCACTCTCTTTCTCACTCCCACCAATACTGTCGTCGACCTTTGCTCTTCCATCTTACTCTTTCTCTGCCATCTCTCATCTTTCTCAACCTTCCTCTTTCTTGCATTGAATCTGTTAGTCTCTTATCTCTACACCTGCATCAAGCCATCCTCTCCCCCCTTCCCCCCCTCCTCCTTGACCACCTGCGCCTCCTTCACTCCATCCTCCTCTTCCACTGCTTCTTGTGCCTCCGTCCCTTCTCCCTCCTCCTCGTGCTCCTCCTTCTTCGCTTCCTTCGCCTCCTCCTTTTTAACTGCAGCCTCAGCCACCACATTCATCCCCTCCCCCGGAGCCCCTTCCGCCCCGTTCCGATCCTCCTCCTCTCCCTCCCTTTTGCCTTCGTCCTCCCCTCCCTCCTCCTTGCCGGCCACCGTCGACGCTGTCGTCAACGAAACCGCTGCGCCTGCCTCCTCCTCCTCCTCCTCCTGTCCTCCTTCTCCTCCTCCTCCTCCCTCCCCGCCTCCACATTCCCCTTTCTCCCCCTCTTCTCCCTCCTTCCCTTCTCCCACCGCCTTCTTCCCTCTTTTCTTTCCCCCTGCACCCCCCTCTTCTCCCCCTCCAGCAACACCACCCGCAATCCCAGAATCCGCCTCCCCCATCACCCTCGTCATGCCCGCGTAGCTGGGCC
>AFGM01000119.1:0-27386 GCA_004335455.1 Nannochloropsis oculata CCMP525
CCCGGCAATCTCCCGCCGCCATTCCAAAAATCCATCCTTCTCCGCCCGATCCAGCTCCATGGCAGTCATGCCCGTGTGCCAGGCCGGCCGACGAGGCACCTTGAGCTGTCGAAACGCTAGGCTCGTCGTTCCCTTCTTCGCTCCCGGTTTCACCTGGCCCCGTGGCAAAATACTGGTTAATCCGCCCGTAGTTGCGTCAAGAATGAGCAAGTCTCGCTCTTTGATGGCCGAAAAGTCCCGTTGGGCCATCATAGCTGTGTCCAAAAAGTCGTCTAGAGAGCTCATTTCCAGGACCGACGAGAGCACCTTGCGGTCTTCCAATTCCTTGATTTCGCGGTCGCCGACGGCAGCGGGGCCTTGCTGCTGATGCCGCCGCATTAGGGCCCGTCCCACCATGGCGCCGCCCTTCTTGGATTTAGGCGGCATTGCTGGTCCTGTGCTTGTAGGGGGCGTTGGGATGGGGGAAGAGTGGTGAGGATGGGTTGATTGTGGGAGGCTACGGATATTGCGAAAGCGATTGATTTGTTCGACCCTATGGAGACCCTGGAAGCTAAGCCCTGCATGACATCTCATAATAGGTAGCCTATGAGTTGTGTTGGTGCGTGAAAGGGACGGTAAGGGCGATAGTGCCGCGTGAAGGAGGGGCAGTAGTTGGCTGGCCATTAGACATTCGACCTCCTCCCTTCTTCATCACCGAGAGCTTCAACGCCTCGCCCATACGGTTTGAAAAGTAGTGATGCGTCCACTGCCACTTTGAAAGGCTACCAACACAATCCCCGCGAAGCACGCCCACTCACACGCTCTCCTGATTGTCACAACGACAGGTGACCTGTCGGCAAAGCCCAACGATGTGGTAGCTCCATCAACCTTTGCAGTCAGCGTCCACCCCACACCCAGCACGAAGTCAAAGCAGTATGAGCCAACATCACGCCGCCGCCTCTTCGTCGGAGCCCCTGATCCCACCATCACCTCGACCACCACCCAACGACAATGAGCTTGCCACGGTGCGGGAAGCTCAGCGGCAACAATGTGTGCGATCCCCCATCCTGGACATGGTGCTTCGCTTCATCACGCCGCGCAGCCCGGACGACGATCATCACTCCCCTTCCTCCTCCACAAGCAGTGACAACAATGGTACCAGCACTCGACGGTTTCGTGTCCTGAGCCCAACCTATCCTATGCACGTTCGCACGACCAAAGACGGAAAGAAGAGGCGGTTCCGATACCCAGACAACAGCGTCAGCACGGCCAAGTACAATATCTTCACTTTTCTCCCTCGCGCACTATTCGAGCAATTCCGACGCCTGGCCAACATTTATTTCTTGGTTGTGACAGTCCTTATGCTAATTGGAACCTACTCGGATTTGTATGAATCGCCCCTGACACCATTCACGACGCTCTTTCCTTTGATTGTAGTGCTGACTGTGACAATGGGCAAGGAAGCGTTCGAGGACCTGAAACGACACACGGCCGACCAGAATACCAACAACCGCGCCGCCCACGTCTTGCGCCTAGCTCCTACCTCTGCCAGTAGCAATGGAGAGGGGGAGTTGGAGGAGGTGTTCTGGAAGAACATTGGGGTGGGGCGAATAGTCAAGGTGCTGGACAAGGAGGAGATTCCGGCAGACATGATCCTTCTCACTTCTTCCGAGCCGGGTGGGAACTGCTGCATTGAAACCAGCAACATTGATGGAGAAACCAATTTGAAAATCAAGGAAGCAGCGCGTACTGGGGAGAATGGGTGTGGGCCTGCTTTTGTCACAATATCAGACCTGAAAGGGTGGGAGGCAGCAGTAGAGTGCGAAGCCCCGAACTCCCGCATTCACACCTATACTGGCACCTTGCTACTGACTCCTAAAGATAAAGATCGAAACCAAGAGCAGCAGCAGCGAAGGTTGGGAGTGAATCAAGCCAATCTATTGCTCCGTGGTTCTCGGCTGCGGAACACCAAGTGGGTGCTTGGACTTGTGGTCTACACTGGATATGACACAAAAATAGTTATGAACTCCCGCGCGGCCCCCAGCAAACTTTCTACGATCGAAGTAACGACCAATCGGCTGTTATATCTCATACTGGGGATGCAGATTTTGCTGGTCACCGTGACGTTGGGTGCTTACTTGGTGTGGACGGACGCGAATGAGAGTCAGCTGCACTACCTGTGTATGGATTACTTGAATGGTCCTAGTGCCATCCTGAGGATGAATTGCCAGGCCACCTCCAAGGAGGCGTCAGAGCTGGGGATGTGGGTGACATTTTTGCTGCTTTACAACAATTTTGGTACGTTTTTGAGGGGGAGGGATGGAGGGAGGATGTGGCTAGCGTATTTACGCCCCCATGACTTGTATCCCACTTTCTCCTTCCAACCGCACCCATTCTCCCTCCCTCCCTCCCTCCCACTCTCCCTCTCATTCTATTCTTCATCTCTCTCTACGTGGCCGTCGAAAAGGTTAAAGCTTACTCGATCGATCTAGATTCTACCTCATAACATTTCTCCCTCCCTCCTTCCCTCGCTCCCTCCCTTCCTCCCTAGTCCCCATCTCCCTCTACGTGACCGTGGAAATGGTCAATTACATCCAAGCCTACTACATCGATCAAGATCTGTCTATGTACGACCCCTCTTCAGAGACCCCTGCCTTGGCTAGGACGAGTAATATGAATGGGGATTTGGGATCGGTCCGGTATGTATTCAGCGATAAAACGGGCACACTGACTAGGAATGTAATGGAGTTCAGAAGGTGTTCGGTTGGGGGGGTGATCTATGGGAATTTGGAGGAGGGGGGACGGGAGGAAGAGGGGGGGGAAGGGAGAGTGGAAGGGCAACAAATTAGAGGGGAAGAGGAACGAACGAGTGGGGGTAGTGCGGGAAGTGGGGGGAGGAGGGAGGGAGCGTCAGGACGTCCTTGGCCTTTTTCGCCTCTTGATCCGTTCGTGTTAAGAGGGAAGGCATTGCAGGAGCTTGCAGAGCTGTCTGACTCTTGTGAAGGTAAGGGTGGAGAAAAGAGGATTTCTAAGACTGCTGCTTCTGATTCTGCTGCTGCGACTGGTGCATTTTATTTCGCGGAATGCCTGGCGGTGTGCCATACGGTGGTAGTGGAAAAGCCGGCTCCATCCTCTCCAGCAGCAACAGCACTGTTGTCTTCTTTCTCCTCGTCGAGCAGGAGCCCCTCCCGTGGAGGAGGCGACAGAGACAACACCGCAGCAGCAGCCACAACAACACCATCATCAACACCGAACCCCACACCCCCCTCCTACCAAGCCGAATCTCCCGACGAGGAGGCACTCGTCGACGCCGCCGCTCGCCAACTCCATTGGTCCTTCCTCGCGCGTACCCCTACCTCCGCCCTGATCCTCAACCCTCAAAACCAACAACTCACCTACCAAGTCCTGGCCGTCATTCCTTTTACTTCAACGCGAAAACGCATGTCCGTCATTGTGCGCACGCCCGAGAACAAAATCGTTTTATTGACCAAAGGTGCGGATAACGTGATTTTTGAACGGGCCACCTCTTATCTGGGCACAACAAGACAAGCGCTCGATGCTCACCTTTCTGTCTTTGCCGCCGATGGATTACGGACGCTCGTTCTTGCACGTAAAGAGATAGAGGAAGATGATTTCAAATCATGGCTGGTTGAGTTCCAGAACGCTTCGACAGCAGTGAAAGGGAGAAGTGAACGCTTGGCGGAAATAGGAGAGAAGGTGGAGAGGGAGTTGGTGGTGATAGGAGCGACGGCGATTGAGGACAAATTACAGGAGGGAGTGCCAGACACGATTGCGCATTTGCTGGAAGCCGGGATTAAGGTTTGGGTATTGACGGGAGATAAAGTGGAGACGGCGATAAATATTGCGTATTCGTGTCGATTGTTGCATGCGAAAATGACATTAATCAAAGTGATTGACCCCAAGGATGAGGGGGGAGGCAGAAGGGAGGAAGCGGAGTGTGATGCGGCCCTGAGGCAACAGTTGAGAAAACTGGTGACGCATTTTGAGCAGCTGGTGGAGGATGAGGCGCTGGTGGGTGGGTTGTGGGCGTCATCTCGCTCTGATCACGGAGAGGGAGACTGGAAGGGATGGTTGCCGTGGCGATGGTGGAGAGGGAGGAGTGGGAGTCAGGGAGGGAGGAAGAGGAGAAGGAGGAGAAGGAGCACTGCATTAAGTTTCACGACTGTGCCTGCAGAGTCAAATAGAGGTGCAGGAAGAGGAGGAAGGGGGGAGGGAGTGGCGACTGGGATGCTCTCTGAGCCTCTTGTGGGGGATGACGCAGATGAGGACGATGACATGCCGTCTTCTTCTCACATAAGCAAGAATCCTTTGAAAGACGTACAGTCTGACCACCTGGCTCTCATCATCGACGGACCGGCCCTTGCGCGTGTGTTTGGGGATTGGGAAATGGAGCGTTTGTTGCTGCGCGTAGCCACACTTTGCAAATCTGTGGTGGCCTGCCGCGTCAGCCCCGCGCAGAAACGGATGTTGATTCGATTGGTCAAGAAGGGGGTGAAGCACCCGACGCCCATCACGCTGGCGATTGGGGATGGCGCGAATGATGTAAGTTATTGGTTTGTCAAGGCGTATGGACATCTAAGAACTACCCATGCCAGAGCCATCTATACACTTAATAATCATTACTGACCCTTTCCTCCTTCCTTTCCTTCCTTCCTTCCTCCCTCCCTCCATCCCTTCCTCCTTTCGTGTTAAGGTGGCCATGATTCAAGAGGCCCAGGTGGGGGTGGGGATTAGTGGGCGGGAAGGCCGGCAAGGTATGAGGGGAAAAGAAGGAGGGAAAGCAAGCACCGATCAATAATATGCACCTAGCACGATGAAGGCGAAAATCTTCTTCTATTTCCACCCAACTTATACCTTCTCCCTCTCTTCCTCCCTCCTCCCTCCCTCCAGCCGTTAACTCCGCCGACTTCGCTATCGCCCAATTCCGTTTTCTAGAACCCCTCCTTGTCAAGCACGGGCGGTGGTCCTATCGGCGCACATCCAAAGTGATACTTTACTCTTTTTACAAGAATATTGTGCTGACTTTTGTCCTTTTCGCCTATACGTGGTTAACTGGTTTTTCAGGGCAGTCGCTGTTGGAGGATTATGTATACACGTCATACAACTTCATGCTGGCCATGCCGCCGATTTGGTGAGAGTCTTTCAATTCTTTTTGTGGTTACTTACTTACTTCCCTGGCATCCATAAGACCCTGTCCAGTTCCCATTCTTGTCCGGAAGGGGGGGGGGGTTCTCTGTCTTCAATCCTTCTCTACGGCTGAACTGATCTTATCCTCTTCTCCCTCCCTTGCCCCCTACTTACAGTTTCGGACTCTTCGACCGAGACCTCTCCGTCGACACAATTATGGGCACTGCCACACCCGACGCACAACACTCCTCAAAGAGAACACAGCAGGCCTCTAGCACCACTACCATCGACCACCCAGCTGCTAGCACTGCTAAATCTCGATTTGATGACAACGCTGCTGCTACCACTGCTGCTACTGCTTCAAGCTTCCGCTGGGCCTACATGAGCGGTCGTGACAACCTGGACCTGAACCTCGGTCAAATGGCCCTGTGGCTCCTCCAAGCCATTCTAGACTCCATTCTTATCTTCGGTTTTTCCTTCGGGGCAATGTCAGCCCCCTGCCAAGTGCTATCCTCGGAGGGGGACGTGGATGATTTGTACATGCTAGGTTTGATTACATTCACGGGGATGCTGGTCGGCATGCTCTACAAAGCAGCCACGAATACTTTTACCTGGACATGGGTCAACTTCTTCTTCTTCTTCGGGAGTGCCTTGCTGTTTCTTATTTTTTTGGCGATCTATGGCAGCTTGCCGATCATGGCGGGCGGGTTTTACGGCGTACCCGGGCGCATGGTCCGTCATCCTTCCTTTTGGTTGGTGGGTGTGGTGCTGGTGCCTACCGTATCAGTGGTTGTTGATTACATTTTCATTTACCTGCGCTTATCATTTTTCCCGTCCCCGGTGGATATTGCCGTGGAATATGATCGGGGATATTTTATCCCGAAAGCAGCAATAGGAACAGAAACAGCACCAGCAACAGCAGCACGAGTAGCAAGAAGAGGAGGAAGAGCGAGAACATTTGAGGAAGAAGAAGCAGCGCGCGGGGGACATGTACCGCTCCAGGGCACGGAGGCAGCGCAGGCAGAAGAGGAAGCGATGGAGCGACGGCGCAGTGGGTGGTACCCAGGCAAGCTACTAGTAAGCTTACCGCTGTTGCGGCGTTTAAATTCGCGGATTTCGCAGAGGGACAAGAAGGAGATGGGGCTGTCAGAGGCGGAGGGGGGTTTAATGCCGTCCAGTTATGATTATACGAGCTCGAGCTTTGATTTGGGACCGGGGGCAGGATGTCACGGAGAGTCTGGTGGAGGCAAGGTCTTGGCGCGGCGGCACAGTCGGGGTTAGACTGGCGATCGGAGAGCTGAAAGGGAGAAAGTTTGTGTGGAATTTAAACCGCAGGAAGTGGTGAGAGGCATTCAACAAACAAAGTGTGCATATGTGACTGCATGTGAAGTACCGCAATGCGACTGAGGTAATAAAATAAAGTTTGTGAAGCACACAATTTAAGGAAGTGTCAAAAACAGAAAGTAATAGTAACAACATAGGAAAAATCGAGTTTTCGTCATGATGAACGTAAATTTATCGCACATTTCACCTGCTTCGATTTGAGTATGTCAGCAACTGTCTTGCTTTTTTCGCTCCTATTGTCTTGTCTTTTTCATGTGCAATAACGGGCTTCTTCAAATTTATATCTGACTCTTGGTTTCCTCTGGTTCCATATATCACACATATACACACAATGAGAAATTTTTCATATTGTCGTTCTCCAGTATGGTCATCGGCGCCGATAATTTTGTTCTCTCTATTCCATCCTATTACTTCTTGTGCTCACAATATACGGTCTGTCGTACACAATTTCTTCCTAACCTCTGTCGTTTTGGGTTTCTCAGCATTTTTGTCACCTGACATTTGTACGTGCTAATTGGGCCGTTCAGGTGGTTAGAAATACGTAGGTACTTGTCTTTTTGCATCACCTTCTCTTTCTCGAGGCGTTCGACCATAATTTCACTTCTACTTTTCAAGGGACTCTTGTAAAGAGGCGGCCAGAGTCAAAGTGTCTCCACAAACAGACACACACTTATCTCTCCACCCTCTGCCCCCCTCCTCTCCATCTTCTGTCTTCAGCATTCCCTACGACCCCTCCCTTCCTTTTCCAATATTTATCGTCTAGCGCTCCAAAAAGTGGTTGGTATGAAAAGGAAAATAAGACTTGATACCCTCCCGACAGAAAGGACACACCCGACAACTCTCTCGGCACGTCGAGCACGTCGTATGTCCACATGGTGCTAAAATCTCATTCACATTCCGCTGAAAACAAATGTGGCATTGAAAAGCTTGCTTGATTGATTCTAGCTCCATACTCAGCCCATGCGCCTCCTCCCGCACTGATTGCGTCTCATGGTAGGCCGCCTCCAAGTCATGCTGCAGACGAATATTACGGGCCAGCACATCCTTTGTATCTTCGCCCAGCGACAGGTTCATGCGCGACAGAATATCATCGACGGCAGCAAGGAGCTGCGTCGATCCCACAGGAGCGTGACTGATGGCAACGACCGTATTTTCATCCGCGACACCCTCGTCTTTCTTGATCTTCTGCACCAGCGGCGGAACGGCATAGACTGGCGCCTCATTGTGCGCCCGACCTCGACAACTGAGACGCCACTCTTGTGTCTCGTTATCACTACTTGCCGAATCTGATGTCCCTCTAGTGGTGGCCGAAAAGGAGTAAATCTGCGTTGACAACATTTCCTGAACTTTGTTCGGCGCCACACGAATCAACATTCGCCGCACCACTCCCCTAGTGCTGTCACTGCTGTCCCCATTGCCTCTCTCTACATTCCCTGAAATCACCACCCCATACCGAAGAAAGTCATTGCCAACATTAGCCGCCCCAGCAGCAGTCATCTCTCCTCCCGCTTGCCAGGCGACAATTTCCCCCTGCATATGAACACGCATGGGACGAAATTCCACACGACGCTGATCCACATCGTGCAGCAGCTGCCCAGGCACGCCTCGACGCAGATGCTGCGTGCGGCTCTCATCCCGGGCATTCAAACGAAGAAGCTGCATGACCTGTTTGATATTTGCTGGAGGATTCGTTGCCAACAAGGCCGTCATAGGCGCCACCAACCACTCTCCCTCTTGTCCTCCCAACGCAAAGATCTGTGTGACAGCCAGAGCCAGCACGTAGGCAGGCGTCACGGAGGGGGGAAACAAAGTGATGGCGAGCAACACAGTGCAATTCGCGTTATCGACGTAAAACATCGATCCTTCCGGTTGCAAAGTAATGTCTTCCTCCTCCTCGCCCTCTTCGTGCCTGCGGAGGAATCGAGAACGGAGCGTTGTGACAAACTCTACCTTGAACCCGTTCAGTGTCCTATGCAAAGCGCTCGCCACATCGTCCACCAGCATCGAGCTCCTTCCACCTCTTCCACCACCAGTCGGCAACGGCCGCGTCAAAAATGAAGTCACCGCTCCGCCTGTCGACTCCCGCTGCTGCTGTGTCAGCAAGAGACAAGCCAGGGCATGAGCAAACTCGTTCGAGGTCAACGTCGCAGCCAATAAGGCCTTGTCGCTGACAAAAGACGAACCCGCAGACACCGGCACAAAATCCTCCTCAAGAGCCTCCCGCACAACCGTCGAAATGCGAGGGATACCAAAGCTCTCACACGTCTCCAGAGCAATGCGCGGATGGACCACCCTTAACAAATGAGCGTGCACCCGGCCCCGCAGCCAAGACGCATCGTCATACAAACACTTATCAAGCGACACCAATACTGACCGGTCATCCGGCAAATAAAGGCGCCAACCGCGGAGCACATCATCCACAGCCCTTCCTCCCTCTCTTCCTCGCTTCTCTCCCTCCTTCTCTTGCTGCATTGACAAGGTCTCGGCTAATAGCACCACCACCTTCAACACCGCCTCCAGCTCATTCGGATTCAACGAATTATCCCCGCACTCCCCTTGTAGCTCAGCAAGCAACAATGCGTAATCCTGCGGGGACGGGCTAGTCCGCGTCCCAAGAGCAGTAAATAAAGTATCGTACGCGCCAAACGACCGCGGGACTTCAAACATAAATGGGGCCAGATCCTGAGTCAAGCGGAAATACAACCGCGCAGCTTTCACCAGCCGGTTGCCCACCGGCACACAGGGCAGGTCTTTGAGCGCCATCTTCCTTCGTGGTGGGATGCTATCCCAATGCTCCTCCAGGTACTTAAATATGCTCTGAAATACCACTACAGGGGAGTCACCATATACCCACCGGTCCAATAGCGACCCTCCCCCAGCATCCGCTACTGATGCTGCTGCAAATGTACCATCGCTATGCCTGGCGGTCGTTGTTTTCGTTCCTCCTTTGCACAGATTCATCAGATGCTGCACCACCAGCTCGTAAACCGGAGGCGAGGACAACCCCAAAGTAGACCAGCAGAGCTGGGGTGGCACCAGGTGCGGCAATAAAACAGGCACCACCGACCACACAAGATTTCGATCCTTCGCAGGAGCAGCCTCTCCAAAACTTACTAATTGATACTGCCGATTGGGCGCCATGATCACATTAACTCCTCCTGTCCCTCCCTCCATCGGATCACCACCACCGCCCGTCGCCTCCCCTGAACCCGATCCCGGGCCCGTCATGTGCAATTCTGGCATTTCCACTGGCACACATCGAATTGGCGCCAACTTGCGCTGTATCGCTTTATCCCCACTCAATTCCCCATCCGCCGAAACAAAAAACCTCATCAATTTCGCCGCCTTACACGCTGCCGCAAACGGCAACGGCACCAAAGGTGCCAACGCTTCAACCCGCTTCGCGCACTCCAACAACGTGCTCCCATCACACTTGGCTTTCAACCCCAGGTCTCCCAAAATCGACAACCATGCCATACTTCCAAAATCTCCTGGAGGAAAAACAGACGGATCATCCTCAAAAACTTCCCTCAAAATATCACTCCGCGGATCCAGAAAAGCAGACGCCGGCGCCATCTCCCCATTCGCCTTCTCGATAAAACGCGCCTCCTTCAACGCAGTCACCAACGGCGTATCCGAGACAAGCCCCTCAGATGTCCACCTTTTCTTGATCAACTCCAAGACTCGCCCACGCAACCCCGACTCCATCGATGCCAGTTCTGGAACCAAAAACCGAGATAAGATCTCCGCTTTTTTCAGGGTGGCGACCCCCAAGTCCTTGTACAAATCGTCCAGGGCCGGCTTCCTTTTCAGTACCTTCGACTGGCTTGTCGAATTGTTGCTTCTGCTTTTACTGCGACAGGTGCTCATGCGTCGTATCAGACCTCCTACTCCTGCCGCCTGCGAAGACGAGGACGAGGAGGAGGAAGAGGAGGAAGGGGAGGATACTTCAAGAATAGAGAGAAGCTCGTCCAAAAAGTGGTCCTGGCCCGCTCGTCGATCATCAAGCACGACATATGGCCCACCATCAGCTAAAAGGGCAACACGCATCCCTGCCAACGTCTCAAAAAGAGGTAATTGCCGCAATTTCTCCATCTCTGACGCCGTCAATGCTAGAGGCACATTCCCCCCCTGGCTGGAGCTCGTAAGCCGCTGCAGAAGATGATCCTGCTCCACGCCCGAGAGGTTCTGTGTCAGTTTCAGCCCTTCCTTGAACGTATGTAAACATGAGATAATTGCACGCGTGACTTCGCGATTATCCGTCGTCAACAACTCCGCCACTACTTCCTTGGGGAAGAAAGCCATTTCCAAAATAGGGGCACGGGCACGGCTCAAAAGTCGAAGCAGCTCCAGGCGTTTCTGGTGTTCAGGCCCCGTCATCACTGCCACAGCTGTTACTGCTGCTGCTGCTGCTGCTGCTTGCAGCTCAATGCCAGCACCGCTAGCGGATGCTGTGGCTTGTCCGACCTCCGCATCCTCCACGTCGTCGTCATTGCCGCGGACGACCTGAGTGGCAGGCACCATGGCTTCCAATCCATCCCTATCATCATCCACCAACAAATCCGTCGGTGTCACCCTTTCTACATCTGCTTCTCCTTCTCCTTCTCCTTCTCCTCTCTCAAGGGCAACGATATCCGGCGAAGACAAAGAATGTGTAACTGATGCGGCAGCAGGTGTGGGTGTCCTTAAAATGGACGACGAGCGTCGCCGCCGACCACTACGACCAGTAGTAGTGACAGCCATACCTTCCTCCTCCGCTTCCTTGGTTGCACGCGAAAAAGCCTCCAGTTCCTTTACATCCAAGCATATCTCACGCGGGTGCAGACAAAAGGGGCCCTGGTGACGACTCCTCGCACCACTGATATCCGAAGGCACGCGCACCAATGTCCATTCGTTCTCCATCCCTCCCACCAGCATCGCAGAAGCTGCAGCTACTGCAGCTGCTTGATCCTCTAAATCTTCCTGCAAGCGACTATCATAAAAATCAGGTAAAAACCGCAGAACATGAACAGCGAACGAACCAGTTACCAACTCCACCCCCCCTCGTCGGGGAGAAGACCCAGCAGCGGTGCCATTACAAATAGGAATCAACGGCCAAGCAGCCAGCAATTCCTCCGATCGACTCAAGGGCATCTCCTGCCAAAAACGGTAAAGCCACTGAGGGGTGAGAGGGTATGGGGCGCGGGCCCAATCTACTTGCACACGGACCAGGCTCTTCCATTCCGAAGGCAATACTGTGTGGACGTACGAAGCGAGGACCTCCGGGCTGAATTTGACCAGGCCCAGGGCTGCGAGGAAGTCAGGCTCGTCCACTAGTTTACCCATCGCTTGCACCGCCCTGCTGGAAATAAACAACTCCCTCATGTTGGGAAGAAGAGATTTCTGGGCATCATCTGCCACTATATACGCGACATCGGCGCGATTCGAGGGATTGACACGCCCTACCGATCCGTCCTCCAACGGCAGCAAGGGCAGGCTCGCGAGTTCTCGCCAGCGCCCACAGCAATTTCCAATGCCTTCCTCTCCCACTCGTCCGGCATGACAGTCACTCAAGCAGTACGTTAGGAGGTCCAGTCCCAGTTCAGGTGATGACTTGACTTCACGTGAAAGGAAGGAGGCGGAGGCTGCACGAAGTTGTCGTCGAAGAAGGGCGGGAGTCACTTCTTTGACTGGGCAATTGCGCTCTTGCAGCTCGCGGGCTACAGCAAAGGGGACATCGAAGAGGGGGAACAGGCGTCGGACAAAGTCTTCAAGCCTTGGACTACCTTGCTCGTTGTCGAAGAAGTACGCCTCTCCGATCTTCATAAACTGTTTGCCAACTGTTAAATGTCCACCCCCTCCTCCCCCGGACTGCTTCCTTAACAAAAAGTAATTACCATTGGCCAAACGATCAAACAATGCTGAAGCCCGCACCCGCCCCTGCAGGCGCTCAGAAACCTGCCCCAAAAAGGGCCAATACTCATACAAACTCCTTCCGTCCCCCTCCGCCTCTAGCACTTTCTCCTTCAACGACGACATCAACGATGGTATCACCTCGTCATACAACGTGCTCAACAACGCCTCATTCCACTTCACACACCGCGAGAGCTCATCCAACCCCTCCCCCCTCCAGACCATCGCCCCCGCAAACCCAAACCCACCAATCATCCGCCCCTGGGCCACATGCTCGTTCAAGACAGGGCGAAGAGCATCAAACAAGAAAAATGGCGCATTCACATGGCATGGTAAACCGAGCTCCATCCCGGTGTCTAGCAGAGAGTAGGCACGTCCTGGGCGCGAAGCCGACCAAGGCGTTCCTTCCCCGAGCCGAGTCCCTTCTAGACAAACCTCCATCCGCGCGGCCGCCGAAATGAGGGGAAGCAATGGTTTACCAAATGAGTTTCGTAATTGTTCCGACAAGGCTGCTTCTCGCGAGGCACCGTGGGCCAGGGCGTCAAGGAGAAGCCACTGTTCCTGACGTGAAGGGAAATCTCGACCCTCGCATGACACATTCACCATGTGAATGCTCATAGGAGCGGCGTTCCCACCTCCCTTCCACAAGTGCGCCAACTTGAACTTGCACCACTCCTTGCTCTCCAGTAACGTGCGACGTTCTCTGTGCAAGCGAGCTAAATTTGGGTCAGTGATCACGGCTTTCATCAGGGACTGAGGAGCGGAAGCGTCCTTTGCCCAAGTGGCAGCAATAACCTTCTTCAGGCTCAAGCTAAACAAGAGCGATGCGGGCACTGAGTCCAACATACGTATCAGGGCCAAAGGCACCTTGTCGAGGGCAGGAACAAGGACAGACAAGGACGACTCCCGCCGTCGCAAGGGGCAACGCAACACGGTGCCCTTGAAATGGAAAGCGGATCCGCTCTTGCTGTTCTCCCCATTGCTGCTGCTCCTGCTGCTGCTGCTGCTGCTCTCCACACTATCAGACCACGAGGGCAGGCTCATGAACGGCTCAAACTGGTCCGGGAATCGCACATGGAGATGCTGTCCCGCCATATTATAACGTCGGGCCAAGGGCGTTTGATCCTGCTCGTCTCCTCGGGCAAGCGAAAAAGAGGCAGCCGATAACAACAGCTCCTCCCCCTCTTTCTCCTCCTCCCCCTCTTTCTCTCCTTGATCCTGTAGCTCGACGCGCTCTACGTTCGCTTCCGAGACGAGATGAGAGCCACAAGGGTCAAACAGCAAAAATTGGTCCCCACTCAATACCTCCAAAAGATCCGTCAAGTGAAACAAGGACGAAAGCCCCAACCCCGCGACTGGCCACCCATACGGGCCCCTCGCCCTATCTTCATCCTGCTGCTGTTGATGCAAGGGCGACTTCCGGCCACTCACGCTCATGCTACGGAAACGAGCCAGTCCTCCACCACCACCACCACCACCACCACCTCGAGCATCCTCATCCAAAGCAGGCGGGGGGTATGGACGGAGGATAGGTCCATCTTTGAGCCGTGAGGGAGAGGTAAGACGAATAATGTCATCAAAACCAATCACCACATCCTTCAAATACACAACCAAGGCCGGGCCTTGCGTCTCGGCCAAGAGCGGGTGCAGCAAGCTCTCCTTACCATGCACGCGCTCATCCACCATTATCTCCACCCCCGGGCAGCCCACATCATCAGCCAGCTCCAACAGGTCAACGACAGCCTGTAAAACCAAATCTCCCGTCATATCACCCTCCCTCCCCTCCTCCTCCCCCTCCTCCTTCTCCTGCTGCTGGTCCGCCCTTCGGGCAGCCGGCGCGAGGAACGAACGGATCTCCTGCGCGCGAGCACAAGGAATGGAGGCCATCGCGCATTGATCAGACAGTAAAGCCTCGCGTAAGCTACGAGCACCCAAGGCACGAGCTACTTCATTCTTGACCTTCCCATGAACGAATTTTAAGTTGATTTGACCTTGCTTCATGGTGGAAAGCAACCAAGGGGCATCCCCAAAGCAAAGCTCGTCCATCCGATGCATCACGCCATCCTCCCCCGGTGCATAAACCACCACAGCTCCCCCATGCAATGCCTCCTGCCGATCTGTAAACGGCGTCTTATGCAGGGCTCGCAAAAGCCCCAATGCCTGGGTCAGATTCGCGGGCGATAAAGGCGTTCGTGGCTCCGCTGCATGGTACATCGCCTCGAGCGCTTTGGCCAAGTCCGAAGGAGTGAAAGACTCTCGCACTCCCAACAAACGCAAAAGCGGCGCATAAGAGGCGACTAGCTCTGAAGGAACCTGGACGAGATACGGTCGAGAATTAAGGGGCGCGGAGAAGGCAACACGCGTTGTAGGCAAGAACCCGTCCGCCACCCAGATCCATGCGCCGCCTGCTAAAATGCCCGGAACTGCTTCTAGCCCCGGACGCAGGCGCGGTGTGGGGCTGTGGCGTCCTGTACTAGGTGTCACGGACGTCGTTGACACAATTGGTGTTGTCCTCGACTCATCCTCCTCCTCCATCAGCACGAGCTGGTCTTGCAAGGCAGAGTAAATCTCCGGGACACATTTATTCAAAATTTGTCTAAAATTCCCTCCTCGTCCACCTTGCAACGCCGCCGACAACCCCAAAACTTGATGCGCAAGAGTACTTGGGTCTATTTTATCTTCCCAACCCAAAGCCTGTCGCAACAAGGGGCTGCTCACGTCCGTTTCGGCGATACCCTTCCGCAAGGAGCACAGCCACATGTCAGCTTGAGGCCGCGTTTGACAAGGGGGCAAGACAAGAGGCAAGGCAGCGCGGGAGGAAGAAGAGGAGGAAGGCCAAGGAAGTGAAGGGTGCAAGGGTGTCTGCCGCACAGGAATCCAGGCAGGGGCTCGTAGTGCTTTCACGAATGCCTTCGGCAAGGCAAGGCGAGGCCAATGGCGCGAAGCATTTAGAGTTGCGAAGCCCGAATCGTCTGACTCACGTACACCATTCTCGTCGTCGCTCATCCCTTGCTGTCCCTCCTCTTCTCCCCCAACGTACACCTCCCCCTCCATACCCATAGCATCCTCCGCAAGTTCCTCCATGTGATGGTCCAAGAACCGGAGCAAGTCCTTTCCCCGCCTCACTGCACGTTCTCCCTCCCCTGCCCCCGCCAATGTCCCCACTGAATTCGCGCTCATTATCACGCCCTGCAACGACAACGTAGCCTTTAACCCCAATCCTCGCAAACGCGGGACCAGCTCCGGGGTGCACAGCGCAGGGGCTGGAAAAGCCTCTTGTCCCAGCAGATTCTCCAAACCACCTTGCAGTGGTTCATACAACTCACACGCCCGCCGCAATGTCGCGACTGGCCTAGCACCATTAGGTACAAACGCCGTCAATTTCAATTCCTCTACGAAGCCCTTATGGTCCATTCCCTCATCCTGCAACAACCGAGGCAAATCCGAAAGCATCTTGACAACTGATTCCTCTCTTACCGACGGCTCCAGTGACTGCAGTACGCCTAAAACATACTTGCGATAAAACATATCGAGGGGGATATGTCGTAACCCCAATAACTTTAACAATGCCAAGTCCTCAGGTCCATTGCTTTTGATAAAAGTCGGACAGCCCGTGTCAAGCAAGCGTGGGTCAACCCCATTAGGGGGCAGCCAGTGCTCAGTGGAATTCAAAGCACAAAATGCCACCATGGGCGGGGCACCACTACTGCTCCTGGTCTCGTCGTTCAAATGCTGCTGACTTTCGTACGACTCGTAAATGGGCAAGGCCCTCAAGATTTGAATCTCGGCCTCCATTGTCATCGATTCCATTACTACCCCACCCGACGACGGTGACGACGACACCATCTCCTTGCGTTGCAGCAATTCTATCTGCCGAGGATCACCCAAAAAAGCCCGCAACGCCCGCCGACCCGACGGGCCCACGCTGCCAAACAATATATCCACGTGAGCGATTAGATCTTGGCTCTCGCAGCGCTTCGCCAGCGTCTGTATTAGCCCTCGAATATTCAACACCTTGACCAATGCTTGGCTCTCGGGCGCAGCAAAAATAGACTCCATAGCATCAGGAATCACATTTCGATTCACCACCCGGATGCCAAGATTAGCCAAGGCCTGTTCCAATTTTTCAACACCCTTGGAAGAGGAGGGAAGCAGAGCTTGTGTCATGTGTAGGAGAGGGAGGGAGGGATCGAGGCGGACGAGCATGGGCTTCAGATCAGGTCCTTGGAGGACGGGGAGCACAGGCCACTTGCCACAGACACGGGCGACGTCCAACACCGTTGCAGTCGCTGCAGTGACGGTGGTTATGCTGTTAGTGCTGAAATTTTCTGCCTGTAAGACACTCCTAGGTATGAGCCGACGGAGCGGAGAAGATGATGATATCAAGGAAGAGGAGGAACGTTGGTTCGACCCTCCCTTGTTGTTATTGCCCAACAACCCGCGGGAGCTGGCGAGATATGCCCACAAGCCGTGAATCCATTCCCTGTCAGGCACCACGCGCCCACCCACAACGTCCCCGGGGCACCAAGGCACCTCCCGTGCTTCCTCAAAAGGCGGTGGCAAGAGCTCGAAGAGAAAGCTGTCCAGGTGTTGTGGCGCCAGACGGACAATATTGGTAGGGCGCATCAAAGCAGTGTTGTCGAAAAGAGCTGCTACCTTGGGAAGCAACCGCTCCCGCTCCACCACCAGCACATGCTGCCCATGTACGAACAATGCCCGTTCCTCCTCTTCCGCTATGAAGTACGTGGAACGCAATACCGGACCATCCGTCTCGGAGGTGCCAACAGCCGCTGACGACAACAAGGCGAAATTGCCCAGCGAACCATCCGCCAAGGGAATGAGAGGCAGGCCATTCAAAGGCGCCAAATCTTCCTTCTCCATCAAATCGCTCGTGCAATACACCAGCAAGAATTGCGCATCCTCTTGCGAAGCAGGCCAAGGCCCCATGAATGATTTGCGTCCCCCCACGCTGGTAGCACTACCCATGCCTCGGGCTTCCCGTACCAGCTGCCGGACAAGCTGCGGGCTCACCTCGTCATAACAGCACTCCTCCGCCACAAGCACGCGCTTCAGCACCACCGGCACAGAGACCACGCAGCAGCCCCGCATCAAGAGCACGTTCTGCAAGCGCGCCGCCACACGAGCCGCCTCGTCCTCCACCTTGTCCTTGTCCTGCATGCTCATCAACATGGCGGCTTGAGACGGAGCCCACCCCCCTCCACCCATCTCCGACCACAGCAAAGGCATCGGCGCCGCCAACTGGTAGAACCGGGAAACCAACACCTGGAAATGCGAGGGTACAGTCTCAGGGACAGGAAACAAGCTGTAGTAATACGGCAAAGGCGGGCGCTGCTGCTGCTGCCGCTTCCCCCCAGTACCGACAGAAGCAGCAATAGGACTCAGCAACTGACCCATGTGCTGCACGAGCTGGGTGTACAATGGCGCGACTACATCCTGAAGTAACGCCTGGTTCCAATCCGAACGCAACTTCCCCTCTCCCGTCATGTCCCCACCAGCATTAGCCCAGATATCGCGACGGTTGCTTGATAACTCGAAATTTGCGTTCACAAAACATGGCATCCCCGAATCCACCGGTAAGGGGAGAAAACAAAACACTTGCCCCCGCTTCGGCACATTCTCGACCAAGCATCGCGAGCCAATCGCACCTACATTTGCCGCTATTCTCCTCTCCTCAAACCCCTCCTCAATGAGGAGGGGGGCCTGGCGCGTATAGACATGAGCAGCAACTCCACCAAATGGAATGAGCTTCAAATGCCGATTGTTGTGATCCACAGCCATCGCTAACGCCGCCCCTCCCCCTAAACCGGCCAAGACCAAAAACTCGTCCAAACGCAGCATCCTCGAAGGTAGCAAACGACCCATAAAATCAATCTTCCCATCCTCATACCACACCTCCATCAGCTGTTTCACCCGAGGCAAGTGCGCAGTGGGAGTCGAGGCCAGCTTGGCATAAAATGCTTCCTTACTCAAGGGAGCGCGAGGAGGGCCTGTCATGAAAGTCGAAACCTCCGTCCAGGCTTGTCGAGCTTCCATTCGCCGGGTGGCACGGTAGAGCAGCTTGGGCTCTGTCGTCTTATCCTTCCCACCCTCGTCCCCTCCCTCAACGTCGTCACGCGCAACATACACTTCAATGGTATCCACATTTCGAAGAAAAAGGAGAAAGCGGGAGATAGTGGCCTGGAACGAAGCCAGCAGCTCCTTGACCGTCGCAGGATCATATCTACTCTTACTAATCTCCGACTCCCTCGCCTGCTCCGCCGTCCGCAGCGGAAGCCGGAAAAGGGTCCCTGGGAAAGTCTCCTGCAACGTACAGCCAAACAAGATATAAGGCTCAAACTGATCGGGAAACTGCGCGAGAAGATCGGTGCCGACGAAGCGAATCTTAATTCCTGGCTGTTGTCGCGTTGCCCCAGGGAGGAACTTTACATGCGGGTCAAAAATGACCAAGTGCTCCGCCGAGACAAAAGAAGGCAAGTCCGTGCTGTGATAAACAGCATTCATTCCCAAACCAAAGCGCCCTGTGGAGTTCTGCTTGTCCATCTTGGAGCCTTGGCCAATGCGGGCAATGTTCTGAAAATCCTGAGGGGAGAACATGGCATCATTGTAAAAATAAAGCGCTGGCCCCTGCCATCCCGCCATTTTCTGCCCCAAGAGCGACGACGTGCCGTAATGCCGCTCACTATACAAGATCCGCACGGTGGATGCTCCCGCATCGTCTGCATTCTGCAGCAGCTCGCTGATCTCTGCCCTCTCTGGATACAGCTCAAGGATGTGTCGAAGACGACGAGTCAACGCTTCCGACTGCCCGAACGCCTCGGCCTCCCCAGCAGGCAATCCAAAGTCCATCGAGTCCGCATGGCTTTCCATCAACAAGCGTCGCACTGAGCGAATGCCAAGCTTCTCGCCCGTCACGGAAGAGATCTTAGGGTGTGCAAATCGTATGTCAGACCGATGCTGAGTCTTCTTCGAGAGCCACGGCGCATCATCATAAACCAGTTCTGAGGCCCGCGCGAGCTTGCCCTGCTCGTCAGGCGCAAACAACTCCCAATCTGAGACCTGCATGACTTCATCACTCAACCGCTGCACCAATGCGATCGCAAGCTCCAACTGGACAGGCGTCAAAGTTCCAGACCCCGTCACTGCCCCCGCCGCCCCACCCTTCTTGTGACCCGCTACCGTTTTGCTATTGCTGCTGCTGCCCTTGGCGCCCGTTTCCATCGCCATGTTGTGCAACACCTGCACAAAGTCACTCGGACCAAAAGAAGCACGGACGCCCAGCGTTTTAAGGAGCGGGGCAAAGCAGGCCAGGTCGGGCGGTACTGTGTAGAGATAAGGGGTAGCATTAACGTGCGACGCGAACGCCACCTGCACTGCCTCCACAAAACGGTCGCCGACAAATACCCATGGTGCCCCATGCAGATGCCGGCGGACGGATTGCTCCTCCACTCCAGTCGGGTTTTGCAGCGTCAAGCTCAATTTCTGATATATGACGGGGATGACCGAAGAGACCGCCTGCTGCATGGCCTGTACGGCATCGTTCTCCATCTTCCCACCGTCCTTCCCCTCCCCTTCCTTCTTCTCCTCCTTTGACTTCTGGCTTTGTGTGGCAGCGTCAGCAACAGTAGTTACAGTCGCAGCATAAGCATGGAAGCTTTCCGCAATCGCCACCAGCTGCTGTGCCACCATCGAAGGAGGGAGGGGGATCTTCCAACCAAGCACATTCTTGACCTGTTCGGCCACGGGCGTCTCAGAGGGGATGATCCCGAACAAGGAAGAGCCATACCACATGTCTTGTGCCAGCCGAGCCTGCGACGGCGCAGCCAAGGCTCTTGTACTGCTGCCACTGCTATTACTGACAGTAACGCACCAGGGCAGAAAGGGAAGAGGCTTGGTGGACAGCACAGGCACCCAAGGAATGGCCTTCAGCTCCACCACCATCACTGTGCGTTGCCGCTCGTCCTCATCCAGCTGATCCTGCCGCGCCTTCTCCCGTGCTTGGCGTGCCTCATCAAACAAATTCAGTGCCCGGGTAAACAACCCCACAGACGATGCTTTCTTCCTCCGTCCCACCTCCGCCTCTTGCTCCGGCACCGGAACAAAAAATCGCTCCGCATTCCGATTCAAAAACCTAAACAACGTCTGCGCCCTAACCAACCCCTCAGCAGCCGTCACTGGCTTTTCTACCATTTGGTGCGTTGAGCGTGCGATACGGACCACGTCCGAGTAAAGGAGGGTGGAACGAAGCCCAAGCTGACGGAGCAATGGCAGAATTTCGGGCGTGGCAAAGTCTTGCCGGGGGAAAAACTCAGCACCTACCAAAAGGGCTAGCTCCTCTACTTCCGGATCATACATGTCCTGACAGCAGGCAACGGTCCCTGCGACATTGGGGAGAAATGCTAGCCCCTGAAGAGAAGCGAGGAAGAGGGGGTCTGCTTGAGTAAGAGTGGGGAGGTCTGAGAGGACCAGGTCGAGCATGGCACGGGCACGGAGGGTGCTGTCTGAGGTGGCGAAAGCAGAGAAGAAATGCTGCATCAAAAAGGCGACTTTGGAGAGAGTCTGAACACCCAATTTCTTGGCCAGAACCGGTTCCAAAGGGTGGGTGGTGCTTCGACTGCTGCTGCTGATGCTGCTGCTGGCGTCGGTGTTGTTGCTGCTGCTGGTGTTGGTCTCAACCCCATCGTCGTGCATGCGTAGGAAGCTCGTCGTCAAAAGACCCTCCAAAGGTAAGAGTTTGTAAGAAGGAATGTCTTCAATCAGGTACAGAGGCTTAGTCTGCAGGGGCATGTAAGACCTCTTTCCGGCCGGGGCGCCATAGACAGGAAAGATGGGTAAGGAGGAAATCATAAACAGATCGTCTTTTGTGAGCTCGGCCAGGGGCTCGGATACCAGCAAAGCTCGCAACGCATCGAAAGAACCGTGCGCCTGTGGAGCAAAGGCTTTGGTTAGGGTCTGTTTGAAGTCTGCCTGTGGTTGCTGCTGTTGGTGTTGGGCGAAAAGAAGACGCAAGCATGCGAGCACGCCCGCCCGTCGGAACGGCTGGACGTAAGCTCTCAAGGCCGCAGCTAGTTTGGCTTCCCCGATGGCAGTGACCAGCTCTTGGTGCATTGTCAGGATGCCCATCGTCCGAAGACCAGTAAGAAGGGCAGGAGAGACCTCCGTGATAGCTTTAGAAGGAGAAGGAATTAGAAGGAGGGGCATCTTGGTGGAAAGCCAGGCGACACACGCTTCGTTGCAGGGGAGCAAGGGAAGGCTTTCGGCTAATGGGGTGAGGTCAGGCATATGAGTGAGCAGGTACTGCCACAGGCGCAAGAACCATGCCAAGGTGGGGGGGGGCAGCGAAGTCGTCGTAGAGGAGAATGTTGCAGCAGCCTGTGCATTCCAAGCCACACGTGCCACGTCTCGCCAGGAGTGGGGTAGAACATACCGCAGGACCACCGGTAGGTGCGAGGCAGAGAGGGTACGTACATTCGAAGCGTTTTGGACCCTAGGCGCTTGCAGAATAGCGCGGGCCTTGTCCGGCAACTCGTCAAAATGCAGCAGTCGGGAGGCCACAGGCGCAAAGAGCACTACTTCCTCGCACGTACCCTGTCCTTCTCCTTCTCCTTCTTCCCGCTCTCCTTTACTCTTATTCCTACCACTACCGGTCGTGCTCGTCATGAGGCCCAACACCAGCTCTCCCATCTCAAACGGCTCCCCTGCCTTCTCTGCCACTTCTCGTTGTTCGGTTAAGTAAGCCACTGCCCTTTCCATGTCCCCCCCAGTCAATCTACACGCCCACAATGCCAGCCCTACCGAAAAGCCCATGGCCCGGAGCTGTGTGACCACCTGCTGCCGCTCCATCTGGTGGGGTCCGTCGTTCAGGCCTTGATACAAGACGATGGTACGAGGTTCGGCTTTGGGATCGGCCATGGGAAGGAAGGGCAGTCCGTCCAATTCGGCAAATGCTTGGTCAGAGAGGTCAGAAAAACAATAACGTAGAAGGAATAGGACTGCTTTACGTGTTTGCAGCGCTGGATGAATTTTGGTGCTGCTGATTGGGGAGATGGAGGAAGGAGGAGAGCGGAAATGCGCGCGGACAAAGGCAGGAGTGGCGAGGCGAGGCACGACTTTTCGGGATTCCAACACGTCTTCAAGACCTGGATGGGAGGTGTGTAGCACAGGCAAACCTTCCTCTAAAAGAACTTTCTCCAAATTCAAAGATGTGCCGCCTACAACAGCATCAGCAGTTGATCCTTCTTCCTTCTCCTTCTCTCGTCGGCCCTCCGCCACAGGAATCAATACAGCATCCCGCACCGAGACCCACGACCCTCCTCCCCCCGCTTTGCCCAACAGCGTGTGCAGCAAGGGCAAGGGTGGAACCGCAGCAAAAAATGAATCCACCAAGGCAGACCACGCGGGACCATTCCCTTGTAGTGGCCAGAGAGCCTCATAGATAATGCCAGGCCCACAACGCTTAGCGGCTAAAGAGAGGAGTTGCGTGTAGCAAGGCACAGCCACTTCACATAGGAGGGAGTGGTTCCACTCAGCGCGCATTTGGCCTTCGCCTGACATATCGTCCCCCCACCACAAGTCCCTCCGATTACTGGAGAGTTCGAAAAACCCATTCACATGAATAGGTAGGCCCGTTAAGACCGGCAAGGGTAAGAAACAGTAGGCCAAGCCTTGCACCGACGGCACTTCGACGCTGCTGCTGCTGCTACTGCTGGAGCTGTTGCTGCTGTTGTCGCTGTTGCTGACCCGATATTCCACCCGCCCCGCTACGCCACTCCAAGGAATAAGCTTCATGTGAGCATTTTCCCGGGCAGCTGCTAGCACAGAAGCCTTCCCCCCTCCTAATCGATTGCAGACAATCCACGTCTCGTGCAGTAAAGGCGCAGCAGGAGCCACTGAGGCCTTTGTCTCCAAAATGTACTCACACATGAGGGGCGCAGGCGGTGATTGCTGTTGCTGCTGCTTCGTGTTGGATTTTGCTGGCGCCCCCATGACCATGCTCCGTTTGCGACGGATCTCCGCAGTAATGTTAGCAATCTGCACGTACGCCACCCGTACTGGTCCTTCCCCTCTTCCCTCCCTTCTCTCTCCTGCCCAATGCCACACCGACAGCTGCTCCACGTTCTTGAGAAATAGCAACATTCCCGGGGCTTCCATCGCAAAAGTCTCCAGTTGGGCCATCATCGACGCCACGCTGTGTGCCTGCTTCGACAACCGACTCGTTGCCGCCTGCGCATTCGTCCGCAACGGAAACCGGAACAAAGTCGCTCTGTACGGCTTTCCTCCCTCCCTTCCTCCCTCCCCCATCACATCACAGCCGAATACCCCCTGCATCGGCAGAAACTGGTCAGGATATGCCTGCAAGACCTTCTGGTGCTTTGCGTTCATAAAGTCAATCATTTTCCCCGGATTCGATGGATTAACGTAAGGCAAATAACTCGCTTGCGGATCAAACATGACGATATTCCTCCCACTCACAAACAAAGGCACTTCGGTCAAGTGATATATAGCATTATACCCCTGTCCGAATCTTCCCGTCTTCGTCCCCTGTGACTCCTCCTTCTTCAATGAATCTCCAATCCTTTGAATTGATTCAAAGTCCACCTCGGTAAACTCCGCGTCATTCCAACACAGCAAAGCAGGTCCTTGCAAAGAGGCCAAGGAAGGGGCCGCCAGACGGGTGGAATCATGCTGACGTGCATCGATCACCAACCGCACTTCCCGAGCCCCAGCGTCGTCGGCGTTCTGCACGAGCTCCTTGAGGATGGAGGTGCCTGCTGGGTAGTTGCGAAGGATTTCGCGAATGCGGGCAGTAAGGTCAACCTGTAGGAGGGAGGAGGGAGGAAAGGAAGGTGGAAGAAGGGAGGGAGGGAGAGGAGGTAAGGCTTTGGTTGTGAAAACTGATACTTGCGAGGACGAATTTGGTGCTATTCATTTTGAACGCCGCAGAAGAAAGGTGGCAAGGAGGGAAGAAGGAGGGAGGGCACCGCACATTAAATTGAGGCGGGGGTCCGCGCTTTGAATTGGACGAGAGGAATAGAGTGCGCTGTTTACGTACAAGCTTACAAAGATGTCATTCCTACGTGTATCCATGAGATAGAAAGTGATCAAGGCTACTCGATCGAGTGAAGCAAGGGAGCCATAACCATGAGAATGAGGTCATGAAAGAAACAAGAGATGCGCGTACCTTTTGCCCGAAATCATCCCCGAAGAAGTCCCCCTCCGGCTTATCTATGGCCATCCCTCTCCTACGTAGTTGCTGCCTTTACCACGGAAAAATAGTGGGGGGGGCTAGCGACAAGCAGCAGGGGACGTGGCTTGATCTTGCTGAGGCGGCTCCCAGCCAAAGTCCCTCACGCAAGAAGCTTGCTAATTGAGAAGTCCGTCCAGGCCGCGGCCAAGCAGGCGCGCGTTTAAGTGCCTGTATTGTTGTAGTGGTGATGGAAGTGGAAATGGAGTTTAGTAGATCGTGTGCGGGAGGGGCACAGAGGGGGAGACTCCGAGTCGATATAACGATGATATCATACATCCCCACCCCGCACTTGCTTTCGGTAACGTCCCTAATTTCCCCCAAACAAAGGCACAACACTGCCGGCATGGCACCTCCCTAACGACCACCGCAATGTGCAAGGCGAAACGGTACGTGCTTCGGGATGTGGCAAGAGCAGCACAAGCTTCCTCCTGGCCTCACTAAGGCAGCCCAGAATCGCTAAAGAGTCTGAGCGAACGCTTCTGCGTTGTCGTTGTGGGCCACTCTTCCCACACGTACATGCAGGGTCTCCACGATGCCTGAGGGCTGCCTTATCATGCTGCTGTGGTCCTGGGCGAATGATCCTGGTCCAGGAGTGTCTCCTTTGCCAATCCTTGACGTCCTTCCCTCCCCCCACCCTCCCTCCATTCTTCCCTCAGGTTGAACGTTTCATGACGACCACCAAGGACACGTGCACACGGCAGCGTCTAAGGTCACCGCCGGGGGGACCCACGGGGGCAGGCAATTTGGTAAGAGTTACGGGCGTGAGTACTGCTGTTGGCTCTTCTAGTCTTGTCCTCACCGGCAATCAATCAACGTACCCACAGGTACAGGCCCATTCCCCTCACCTTTACCATGGGCCACAACCGCCACCATCCCCAAGGCCTCCATCCCCACCAATCACCCCTGCCCCACCTCTCGCCGTCGGCAAATGGAAGATGGCCTTGTACGTTCGGCAACCTTTCCCCGACAACCACGTGCCGGACTGCTTCTTGGATAAGCTGGTCACCAACGGTATGTCCCGCAAATTTATGACTCCGCTCGCTCTTTGTGCCATCTTCCCTTTTGTCTCTTGCGCAACGACGTCTGCTTCTATCATCAATCAATCAAAATACTCACCACATTCTTCGCTTTATCTACACAGCTGGCATTTCGCGGCCCGATCTCCGGTCTATCTTCTTGGGGGCCACAGCCGTCACGCAGCAAATCAGCGTTGTGGTCGTATTCTTGGTAAGTCTCCACACTCCATGCCCTCTCCTCTCCTTCTTCCAATCCTCCTTCTCGCATTCTCCTTTTAACTTCCTTCCCCCCAATTTTCGCATCTAGATGGCCTTCCTTTACTCCTCCGAAAACACCCTTCCCCTCCCCTTCCTCCTCGCCACCGATGCCGGCCTCCTGTTAGGCGGGTACCTCCTGGCGGCCTGTGTCCATCCCGGACGAATGCTGCAGCTCCGTACCCTCCTCTCTACCTGCGGCTGGATCACTTTGTGTGCGGCTTGCTTGCGTGTCATTGCCCCTGTGCTACGGACATTGACGGTGTCGTACTCTGACGACACCATCTATGCATTGGCTCTAGTGCTTTCAGGGTTGCATCTGGTCTTTCACGATTATGGTGCTGCTTGGTCCTCTACATCGCCTTCCTTCTTTTCCTCCTCCTTCTCCTCCTCCGCCTTTTTTACGGCTCGAGCGACAGTTGTAGCCGCAGACTTAGAAGGGACTGAAAATGACAACGATGAGGATGGGGACAACGACATGTCCGACGACTCTCAAAGCTCCTGTCAAGAAAAAGCTGAAACAGTAGAGGCAGCAGCAATAGCCACCCTGCTGACCTCCCCGTCTCAATTCCACGGGACCTTTTCCTTGAATGCCGCGCTGTTCGCCGCTGTGCTCCTCGCGTCCCGCTTGGAAAGCAACGAGCAGGTCTTTGGATTTGTCTTTCTAGCCATCGAGCTGTTTGCATTCTTTCCACTCGCGCGACATTTGGCCCGCCGACGATCCACGACTCTTCACCTCCTGGTGGCGCTTGGGCTGGTTGTGGCGGCGACGAGCGCCCTGGGTGCCGCGGCGGAGCGTCGGCCGCTGTTGGTTATATATTTGATGGTGGTGGTGTTCGTGTCGTTGGTGTGTCCAGTGTGGTTACGACATATCCATAAGTATAAATTTACCATCCAGGGTCCTTGGGACATTGCATCAGTTGAGGGCACCGGGGGAGAAGATTCCTAGGTGAGCCGAAATAACTCAAGATTTAAAAAAAGACAGTTTGAAAATAGATTAAAGAGATAGAAGCAAATTTATATCTTAGGTTTGGGTTGATCCTCGTCGTTGTAGCTCTTCTTTTTTCCTTCTTCCTCATCTTTGCCGGTGTTTTACACGCGGTGGCATCAATTGCGCGATATATAGACAGGATGCACATGTTATTTAGGAAGCTTTTATTAATTTCATTGCAGAAACCCTCGGCCTCCCTGATGACTCAAATTCGCACCCGTACTTACACAATACATTTCAAAGGCATAGATGGCTTCTTGTTTTCCTCCTTATTTCATATGTTGATGGTTCGACCCTAGACTACGAAGAGATCCAATCCAATCCTCTGTCACCTTATTTTCTCGGACCCACTCCGTCTGACCCTTGCGCGTTTCCCGTTCCCGGGGCGCCGAAAACCCGCCACGAAAGGAGGGAGATACTGGCTTGGCCGCCGGCGTAGAGGTGAGAGGAGTAGTCGCGGCCTGTTGTTGCTGTCGGCGTTTCTTTTCTAGGAGCT
>AFGM01001688.1:16954-33654 GCA_004335455.1 Nannochloropsis oculata CCMP525
TGGTGTATGAGAGTGAAGTCCATGGAGAAGAGCGTCCACATGAGCTCCGGTATGGTCAACCGCGGCTAGTGGTGCAGACGCTGCTGAAATTTACTCCCCTCTAACCTCCTCTTCGTTCCCCCTCACCCTAGCCCTGTGCGGGCCATCCGAGGACTTTGCTGGTGCAAAAGCTGTTCAAAGTCGTTAAAAAATCGGATATAAAAAATAGAAAGGGGGGGCCACTCATGTTTAAATAAGCATGGGGTGAATTCAAGGCTCTCCTTCGTGTGTAATATTGAAATAAAATTTCAATCCTCGGGTGGATTTGTATGCTGATGGGGGTCACACGATAACTTTAGGATGACTGAGGGGCGCTTGCACCTTTCAAAACAAGTTAGTTAGAGTGGAGGTAAGATAAATGGATCTCACAAAGATAAAAATGAAATAATAATATACATACATGTCAACGGCAATCGAAATCAAGGATACGGACCCGTCCCCGGGATCTTCGCCCCCCCTGTCGTCCCATGTCCTGTCGGACACAAAGCAAAGGCACAGCCCACGCGCGGGATGAATGAGCTTGATTGAAACACACATGATGACGTGCTAACAGTGGCCACTGTCATGCCATGTCTCCTTTTCCCCTATCGTCCGAGTCCTCCAGCCTCGTACTTGAAGCAGCGACCCCTTGCTTTTGGAGCATCTATTACACCTCCCCAAACACTCACTGTTCACTGCAATACCTCCACAGACAGGCATTCTATACTGTCGTTGCGCTTGATCATGTCTCTTTCAAGAGCTCTTTTCTTCTTGACCTTGCTGGGTTGCGCAGACGCTTTTGTTGGACCGTCAGTCGCCCCTTTCCGGCCCGCTGCGTCGTTGTCCTCCTGCGCTCCGCACGACAGGGGCCATAGCTTGTATCTGAGCGCCGCAGTTCAGCGTCCCACGGCCCCAACAGCCGTGGGTGCTGCTCCTTCGGGCGGTGCATCGGAGATCGGGCCGACCGCTTTGGGACCTTTGCCTCCGCTGGAAGGCTTCGACCCACGGGCAGGAAGCACCCCTGCTGTCGGAACCAACAACAAAGGCGGCGTGTGGGTGCCGCAAATGGCGCGGCCCCGGCGAAACCGCAAGTCCGAGGCTGTGCGTGGCATGGTACGGGAGAATATTGTGCTACCCCGCAACTTTATCTACCCGCTTTTCATCCACGAAGAGACCTACGACACAGAGATCCCCTCCATGCCTGGCCAGAAGCGTTTCAGCCTAGCGGGCATGATGGCCGAGGTGGCCGAGTCCTGGCAATACGGTGTCAAGACGTTCGTGCTTTTCCCCAAAGTCGATGACATCCTTAAGACAAATGACGGCCGGGAGGCTTATAACAAGGCGGGCATCGTCCCGCGGGCGATTGGCATGATCAAGGAGAGCTTCCCCGAGGCGACTGTCATGACAGACGTAGCGCTGGACCCGTACTCGGACCAGGGCCACGACGGAATCGTACTCAATGGAAAGATCATCAACGATGAAACCATTGAGCAGCTGTGCAAGCAGGCCGTTTGTCAGGCCCGCGCCGGCGCCGACATTGTGGCGCCCAGCGATATGATGGACGGACGCGTGGGGGCGCTGCGGCGGGCCCTGGACTCTGAAGGCTTCACGGATGTCTCCATCATGGCCTACACAGCCAAATATGCATCCGCCTACTATGGCCCTTTCCGGGACGCCTTGGACTCTCACCCGGGCTTTGGGGACAAGAAGACCTACCAACAAGACCCCGCCAACGGTCGCGAGGCCCTTTTGGAGGCCGCACTTGATGCGGCCGAAGGTGCCGATTTCCTCATGGTCAAGCCCGGTATGCCGTACCTGGACGTCATCCTTCGCCTCAAACAGGCATCTAATCTACCCATCGCTGCTTATCACGTGTCAGGCGAATACGCTATGCTCAAGGCCGCTGCCGAGAAGGGCTGGCTCAACGAGAAGGACGTAGTGCTCGAGACGATGACTTGTTTCAAACGCGCTGGCTGCGACATCATCCTTACGTACTACGCCAAGCAGGCGGCGAAATGGTTGCTCGAGGATGGGCTGATTTAGACTGCAAGAAATCTACGGTGCGTTGAGCATGCAAAAGCCGATCAAAGAAAACCAAGAATCCGGCAACGAGTAATACTTTTTTGGTGCTTTCATATAAAAGATATTGATACCTACTTATTCTCGTCGTTCTTATCATTCGGTTGTCCTCGTCCTCCGAACCACAGGTTCACATTTTGTGTTGCCTGCTCCCTCTCTTACATTCACTTTTCTCTTTCGCCTTCACAACGTCCCTTCAAGCGGAGCAGATGATTTGATGTGTAGCTCCCATTAAATCCCTTTTCCAAACCCTCTCCTCATCTTCTTTCCCCTTCGTCTTTGGTTTAAATGCCCTTCCTTTCTATAAGTAACCCCCTCCTTTACCCCTGCTTCCTCACTTCCCGGTTTCGTAGCTGTCTTATCCCTCTCGTGTTTGTCTTGGTGTCTCTTGCTTGTGTGACCGCGACACTACTTCACTTCAACAATCATCACCTCTCCACGACATTCGGCCCTTACTTTCTATGTTCCTCCCTTCCTCCAATCATCGACCTCCATCACTTGTTGGTCTACCTTCATCGGGGTTTCCTAATTCGAAACTTCCTTCGGTTCCTTCTCACCAGCTGTGGCAAGGGTTGTCTCAAGCTCGATCTGGCTTATGAAAGCATCGTAACCCTCATCGTCCTTCTGCATTGTTCTGACCAACGTTGGCAATAAGCTCCGCAACTGACGTTCGTCCTCTACTGACAGCTCGAGCACCGACGTCGATTGCCGTCTCCATTGGGTGACTGCGGCGAGCCCAATGCAGGCTTCCCGGGAGTCTTCGACTTCCTCGGCACCTTCCGCTTTATGGCGTATAAACGGCATAAACACCTCTACCAGACGCTGAATGTCTCCCTCGCTATCAATATAGACGGACGCAATGAGCGCTTCAAGAACGTCTGCTAAGGCCTTGGGGCCACTCCCGCTTCCAGTCGCTCCGTCGGACTGCTCACCTTCATCCTCGCGGCCACCATCGGGCGCGTTTGACTCGTTCACAAACATTTCCACACAGCGGTTCAGTTCGATGCTGTCCGAGTCATAGAAACGATGTAATTGCAACCATCCAAGTGCCCGCTTGGCCAAATGCTCGTTGTTGACCGTCTGCCGCTTTTCCTCCTGCAACGGCATCGGCATGAAATCCGGGTTCTCGAACAAACTCTGCACCACCACCATATAGTCCAGGAGGGCGTCTCCCAAAAATTCCAGGCGCTGGTAGTCCGAGATTATCACCTTCTCACCGTTGCTGCGTTCAGACCGCCGGCTCTTCTGCAAGTGCGACGGATGAGTCAGGGCTTGGAAGGCCAGCCACTTGTTCCGAAATGTATAGCCGAGCAACGTCTCCAGCTTCTCCACCTTCATGACCAAGTCATTGGCAGGAGCCGGTGTGGGCTTCGGGAAAATCGTCTGAGGCGTATCTGCCAAGGCCTTTTCGGTCCAGCATTGACAACGTCGCTGCAAGAGGGGCCAGTACCCTCGCTGGTGCTCCGCTTCCAGGGCAGCGGGTAGGCCAGCCTTAAAAAAAGATGCCGGCGCTTCCAACAATCCCACCATGCCGGAGTACTGCTCGTTGCAGGCCTCCGTCATACACATCACAGGAAGTCCGAGCCATTGAAGAAAACTGTCCGCCGCACGCGGGCCCCCATCAATTAAATACGCCCCAATCAGCGCTTCCACCACATCTGCCACGACCTTGACATTCACTTCCGAGGCTGTACGGGCAAGCGGGGCCATGAAAGAAGGCGCCCAATACCGGTAAGGCTCATTTAAGACCTTCATCCGCAGCACAATACTACCTTCGACACCCTGATTCAAGGCAGCCTTCATCAGACGGCGATTGCAAATCACGTTGCTGCGAAAGTCATGCAACAAACTCTCCCGCAAGAGGTACGGTTCCTTGCGCAACACCACGCAGCTCATGGCCAGTTTGAGGTAGGCGTCTCCCAAAACTTCCAGGCGCTCATAGTCCGGCTTGCAGAGGGCAGTGCGGATCACAGAAGGGTCTTGGACGGGGATGCCCACGTTCCGGATTAAGCATGCGATCTTCAGCGCAATCTCAAGGCGCCAGAGCTTGGGCAAAAGCCGTTGACAGGTCACGTAGAGCCTTTTGGGCACACGGACAAAGGAGCAGAGCTGGGGCGCTAACAAACGACGACTGGAAAGCCGGTTCTGTCTCAGGCTTTTCAGAGTGTCTGTGCTCGGGACCACATCCTCCACCTCCTCGCCTTTCTTCCAAACCTGCCCGTTCAGTGCCAGCGTACGGAAACTAAAGGGGCTGTCAACGATCTTCTCCACTAGAAGTAGGGATTGTGCCTGATCACATCGGTCCCACACCTCGACAGGGTACTCAACTAGGTGCAAGCGCGGCTTAAGCTCCTCTCTCTTCTCTTCCTCTTCAGTGTTTCCTCTCTCCGGTTCCTCCTCCATCTCCACGTCTTTTTTGTCGCTGTCACCATCCATCTTTATATACCCAGGCTCGACATCCTTGTCTACATTCTTCCTCCATTGCTTTGGCCTCTTCGGTACTTTATCGTCTGCACAAATATCCTCCTCTCCCCTCTTCACTTTCTCAAAAGTCTCAAAACTCGGCGCCGGTGTCGAATGAGAAGCGTTCTCCTCCACGTCCATCTCTGATCCACTCGTTGCCTTAGCCTGCGCCTCTGAGTCCACTTGCGCCTGTGCTTTTGCAATCTCCACTCGTGCAGCCGCTGCTGCAGCTGCGGCTTCACGCCCTTCCGCCAGCGTCTGATTCGCCACATTCTCGACTGGGGCCCACAGCTTGGGTCGGCTGGAGAGGGAGCTACATGTGAGCAAGAGACTGTCGCAGAGCGTCACAGGGTCCTCCGAGGGAAGCGGCCAAAACTCTCCCCGCCCATGCACTAGCTTCCAGGAGGGCGCTTGAACGAGAGTATTGACCAGATCCCAATCCACCTCCCCGTCCGGCTTGAGCGGCACCAGGACATATCCCTTATCCAATTCGGCCTTAGGCTCTAAGTGTGCCGAAAACAATCTTTCATCCTCCTCCTCCAACGGATCTGCCGAGCCGCGCTTCCTACTTTTCTTCTCCTTCTCGAGGCCCAGCATCGAGACAAACATGGGTGCGGCCCCCTCCCGATCTTTCTTCTCCTCCCTATTCTCCTCTTCTGACGACTCGTATTCCTCCTCCTCGGCCTCACCAGCCGATGTCGTTATTGACTGTTCCCCGTCCCCTTCTGTCATTGCTACAACTCCTTCCGCCGCGCTGGAAATGGGAAGGGTTGTGGGGTTGGGCTCTTGCCCCTTGCCGCCGTCCTCATTATCGTCATCACCACCACAGCACTCTCCGTCGTTCATGACGAGCTGCGTCGACTGCCACTGAATCTGGTTAGCTCCGTCACGCTTCTTCGCCGCTCGAGACGGCCTATCTATAATCTTTAGAAGCGGTGCAAACTTGATCTTGAACGCGCCAGGGCCACGCACCACGAAGTGGAGCAGGACGACGTGAAACTTGCTTAAGAGATCCATCTGCCCCATCGTTAGTTCCAGCATTCCTGCAGGCTTTGGCTCCAAGCCCTCTGCTTCTAATATATCTTCAGACAGCAATGTCTTGGTCAGGACTGTCACACAGCTGGCCTCCTCGTCCATGCGGTATGAGTAGTACACGGAGGGCTGGGTATCTTCGTCAGTACTGGGTGAAGCCAAGCCCAAGGTACCACCGACAGGCACGCCCGCTCGTGTCTCCTTAGTCGCCACAATCTCTACCTCCCCTGCTGTCGTTGCATCTGCATCTTCCGTCGCTGCCTCCTCTTGCATTCCTTGCGGCAGCATTGGGGCCAGGCCCAAATGAGCAGCGGCACGCGTCTTCATCTCCACACGCTCATTTACGACCTGAACACCGGCGAATTCTGGGATAAAATGCTCGTAGGTCTCGAGTGCGACGGATTCCCGGACGGGGTTTAGGTTATCGTCCACGAAGCCGCGCCGGTGGAACTCCACGCAGGCATGGAATGCTGCCACAGCACGCGCGATGGCCTTGGCAGGGAAGAGTCTGCTTTCGAAAAGGGGAAACCCAAACACTGCAGGTAACGTCAGAACGCACTTGTAGAGCATGTGTTCGCCGTGAGGTGACCGCTCTTCTTGTATCTCGGTTACGGGCGACAGGCGATAGCTCAAGCACTCCTTGTTCCACTGGCAGATCTGGTTCAAGAAACCTATAGAGTTGTCCAGGTTGATGAGCGCGCCCGTCGTGGAGGAACTATAAGAGAATTGAGGAAACGCACGACTCAAGGTCATGTCCCGGCGCAGCATGATGATGTCGTTTTTGTCCAGCATCTCCTTCTCGAAGTACGCGGCGCCCTGCTCGAGCTGGAAGATCCTCTCCAGCGCCTCCCGATCCGGCGCGAACAGGACAAAGGCCCCACCGTCATGCTGCCGCGCGCGGCCCCGCATCTGCACGAATGCTGTGGAGTTTGCCACGGTGTCGAAAGCCACCACAAGGCTACACTCCGGGACGTCGATACCCTCTGAGAGGACGTCCGTGGCTACCAAGACTTGTAACTTCCCCGAGGCGAATTCCTTGATCGGCTGCAGCTGGTTGCGCTTCAGTCCGAATGCCGGAACGCCACTCGCAGTGGCCTTCCCAATGGCAAATCCACAGCGCCCGGTGAAAGGCTCTAGCAGGTTCAAGAACTCGAAGAGGACGCGGCAGGTGGTCCGGCGCTGCACGAAGACGATGGCCCGGAAATTCTCCCCATCCTGCTCTCGCCGCTGCCGGAGGCACTGCACCAATTTCTCCATCCTGTCCGTGAGTTGGAGCTGTTGCAGCTGCACGACCTTTGGCAGGACCTTGCGCAGGTACAGAGCCAGCTTACGGGCCAGTATACCCTCCATCACGTCCCGCTCCGAGCGTGGGAACGGTGTGGTGCCAATCCAATGGTCCACCACCAGAAGAATGTGGCGGATCCCAAACCAGCTCCCCAAATGATTGAAACTAGACCACACCATATCCAGGTTCAGGCTCTTGCTCTTAGCCACTGATGGCAAGCAGAGGTTTAGTTCCTTCAAGATCGCTGCCGTCTCTGTGCCGGTGCTTCCGTCCAAGTGCGCCATATGCCGGGCGCCGTCCTCTTCGTGGTAACTCTCGCTGCCGTCGCCAATGTTATCCCCACCCTCGCGTTGTTGGTGGTAGTCGCCCTTGTCTTTCATGGCTGAGTCGATATCGTCCCCGTCAACCGATTCTGCTTCTGCAGTGAGAAAAGATGCGATGTGGCTATGCAGCCGCTGCCCCGCCTTGAGCAACTCCTTCTCGCGTGTCACGTGGTCCTCCTCCTGGTACCGAATGACGCTGAGGGGTGCCTTGGCCGCAAACATCTTGATGTCGTCCAGCGGACAAGTGTGCAATGTGCAGTGGAGGATCTGGTGGCACAGCTTGCTGGGCGTGGCAGTCATTCCAAAGACGCGGGGGCAGGGTCCCAAGGCTTCGGCCCGCTTGTAGTGATGCATGATCTGGGCGTAGGGGTGGTTGCGGTGCGCCTTGTGACACTCGTCCAAAATGAGCAAATTGATGCGGCATACCGTGATATACTCGGAACCTTTGGCGAGCACGTTCAAGAGGATCTGAGGGGTACACACTATCACCTGGTTCTGCCGGAAGAGGGTCTGCCACTCGGTCTTGCTCCAAAGATCGTACTCCATGCCCACGCAGAGCTTGATGGACAGCGATGTGGCGTTGCTGATGCGCTGGTATTGTTGCTCGGCAAGGTGCCGGGTGGTGGCAAGGAAGAAGGCTACCTGGCCCTCGCTATAGTCGGCCTCGCGAAGTAAGGACAGGGCCACGTGAGTTTTGCCAATGCCAGCTGCCCCGCACATAATGATGTTGCTGCGGCGAGCCTTGGTCAAGGCTGCTTGCTGGTAGTTGCGAAGCCGCTCCGCTGACACCTCGCCAGGCAGCTCCAAGCTTGGTAAGGCTGTCGCATCCCCCTCCTCCATGGTGAGATGCGCTGAAGGAAATGAGTCTTTCTCGTTTAGATATTGCCCTTGCCTGTGTCTGAGTGTGTGTTGTTGGGCAATGGGACAGGAAATATGGGAGCAGAGTACCACAGAGGTTCACAAGGTGCGCAGTAGGGAAGAATAGTGCCCGCGCATGCCCTGGTAGAAGAAACAGGCGTGTCCCGGTATGTGCCCCACTGATGATGGCTTGTGTGATGGATGGTATACCTCAGGGTAAACCTCTGTGTGATGAACAGAGGGTGTGTGGTGTTAGCACACGAGAAAATGCCAAGCGGCTAGCAAAACATGCCCTCATCAATAAGGGGGAATCTTTCATTACTTTATTTTGTAGTCAGCAATAATAGAGCTACAATCCCCCTTCTCGAGCGCCCCTCCGCGCGCCCGAGTGTTCTGGCCCATCAGCCGGTGCTGGGTCCAAATGGGTCAACATACAATAAATAATCTAGGCTTGCCTACAGCCAACACCCTAGTAAACATGCCTCGTCCTCGAATACCAAAGAACTTATCAAATACATCGCCCAGGAGAATACAGTATCGCCCCCACTCCCCTCCAGGGAGGTCTCCCTAGCTCTCGCGTGACGTACCAAAAATCCTCTCAGTACCTCATTTCATAACACTTGTTGAGTGAAGCAGTCTCCTCATCTCGTCGCCGAATTCCTTACATTCCCGTGCTGTTGCACGAGTTTGTAGGCTTATGAACGCAAGCCGACGGCGTTGTGTGAGAACAAAAGGAAAGTTTATTGGTTTGTCCTTTTCAATAATATTATTTTTAGTGACTATGCGTTCCCTCTCTCGGTCTTTCGTTCCTTGACTGACTGCGGCATGAAGCTACAACACTAAGTAGCAACAAATCTTGCAGCCGGAATTACTTTCAATCGTACATGACCTTCCATGATAACATTGTCTACTTGTATTTTAGATAATGACACAATAAGAAATAAGCCAAATTGTCATTGAAGAAAACGTAAGAATCATGTACCACACAACGCACAAATGCCAGCTGCAACAACTTTCAGGACACTTCGATGAGGAAAGATGTACATATGAAAGAATGACGGAAGGAAGTATGAAAGGGAGAAAGGGAGGGTGAGTATAGAGGGCTAAGCGGTGTACGAAAAAGAGAATAAAACGAAGCGATTGAAATGAGCTTCAAATGTTTTTTCATTATTCTGTTTTCTACATTTTTTGAAAGAAGACAGACAAGACAGAAAATACATGAATTCTTGGTAGAAAGACATGACAGCATGTAGACGAAGCAATCTTACTTCATGAAATGTCGTTTGTTTTCTATGTTAATTCCATTTTTTGGTGCGATACCGGGAGCCATGCAAGAACAAGTGAGCACCGCTCTGGTGAGCAAGGGGAAAGGACTTGCATGTGCTACGAAATATGAATGTATACATGGTAATTTTTTTCCAACAAGAAATGGAATGGAGAGAAAGGTGGTGCTTCTTTACACGTGATTAAGGCCCGGGATGAGATTTGGCACATAGGCAAAGAAGGGAGGAAGAGAGGGAGGGAGGGAGGGAGAAGACTAAGGCCCGAATCCCCCGCCGTGCGTTGCGTACCACCACGGGATTCCCCGCGGCTGCTCGCAACATCATCATTTACATCCCCCCCCGATTCCTCGCAGCGGTCTCCCCCACCGTGCGCGACTGCTGGTAACAACAGCCTGGTTACATCCCTCCGCTTCCTCGCAGCGGTCTCTCCTGCCTGCGGGGAAAAAAGGTGGGTGATTGTTAAAGAGGGCCCAGAAACCAGTACATGGGATGATACGTACGTGAATGGGGGAACATACCCTCCGAGACCCGGGTAAAATCCACGAAATGACATGGGTGCCTGGTGGGAAAAATGAAAGAATGAGAGGAAAGAGAGGGAGGGGAAAAGAAAGGGGGAAAAGAGAGGAGACTCGACGAATATGCTACCCGGTGACCGTTGGGCCACCGTTTCCTCCCACCGCTCGCTGTGATGAGCATCCCGTATGTTTATTTTGCCCCCCTTGCGTAAGCTTGTGAAACCAGCAGCTTGCCATCAGGTACTAGGATTCTCTGTGTCCGAAGATTATCCTCACATCATCACTTTTCCTATGCCACAGACACAGGTCTCAGCCTCCCCTCTCCACGGGGAACACCCATCATATAAGGCTTAGCATTGCCTCAAGACCGCGGGGCTCGCACACACGCGGCATGTGGTGGCTTGTAAAGCCAAGGCTGCTCGTCTTCTGGGGCGTCATCCTCCTGATCGGCCAGCTATGCGCTCAGACAGAGGTAAGAGAGACGGGACTCGATGGCTTTGAAAGGGGGAGGGGGTGGGGGCATGAAGTCACGGTCTCAGGTACTGTATGTGCTTGATAAATACAACGGGGCCCCGGAGTGCGCTTCGCACATTCATGTGTGTCCACAGGCGTGCTCCCGTGTGGATGTTCTTCCTTGGCTCGGGCAACACCGCACTCACTTCTAAACCAGCACACGGTGCCCTGTCGTACCCACTCTCTACCCCAAGCTGGTAAAAAAGTCGTCGTAACGTCCAGCGTACGGATTGTTGAATGCAGCTTTTGGCCTGCGCACCAGGGCCCCTCCTTAATCTCCTTGCTCTTTCCTCTGTACAAAGCGATGACAGTGACACATACCACGACTTGCGTCTCTACCTCTCGCTCATGTTCCTCGTCCACGCCATGCTGCAGCGGGTTGAGCCCGCGGGTAATGAATTTTAGCGTACTCCAACTCACATACACCCGTCTCACTCTCGCTATCTTTCTTCCACCGCAGGGTGGGAAGCGTTTCACACACCTCCCAATGCTGGATTTCTTCCGTACCCGCGTGTGCCAGACTTGCGACCTGGACGGCTTTGTAGGGGACTGCGGCTGCGAGTTTGACACGGTCAACAAGGCCACGCGGCACCACTTCTTTCCGCTATTGGGGGATCTGGCACAGCGCACCTTCTTTCGGTATTTCAAGGTGAACCTGAGCAAGGCCTGCCCCTTCTGGCACGAGGAGATGATGTGCTCTATTCGGGACTGCGCCGTGCTGGAGTGCGAGGCCCACGAGGTTCCCACCGTCTGGATCGAGCGCGATGCCGAAGGCCGGGCGGTGCGGGAGTGTCTAGGTGACTCCGAGACGGCCCTGAGCGAGATGGAGAAGCTTCTGGGCACAGTGGACCGCAAGGAGGCCAGCGCGGGTGTCGACGCCTTCGCGGGCTGGGCGGAGGGGGACAATGCCAAAGTCTGGATCGAGCAGGAGGAGGAAGATCAGGGCATGAATTACATCAACCTCCTGCGCAACGTCGAGCGCTTCACGGGCTATGCGGGGCCCTCGGCGCATCGGGTCTGGCGTTCTATATACGAAAATTGCTTTGAGCTGTCCCCCATGGAGCTGCACGCGGGCAGGCACTGCCTGGAGAAGCGCGTCTTCTACCGGCTAATCGCAGGTCTGCAATCATCTATCTCCACACATTTGGCCCTGGATTATTACGACTCGGCCCAGGACCGGTGGTGCCCTAACACGGCGCTCTTCGTGGAGAAGGTGGGCATGCATCCCGAGCGCATCCACAACTTGTACTTCGCCTACCTGTTCCTGCTGCGCGCCATCAACATGGCCGGGGCCGAGCTTCAGGCCTACGACTACGATACGGGCAACCCCGAGGATGACGAATGGGTACGAGGCGCAGTCCGGGGCCTGGTGCGTGCATCCTCCAACGCCACCACGGCTGAGCAGTGCCATCGCGCATTCGACGAAAGCGGCATGTTCCAGCCGCGCGGGCTGGCGGGCGGACCCGAAGCGGTAGCGGCGGAGGAAGCCGAGTTGCACAAGCTGCGCCAAGAATTTTTCGTGCGTTTCCACAACATCTCACGCATCATGGACTGCGTCGGCTGCGAGAAGTGTCGGCTCTGGGGCAAGCTGCAGGTTCTTGGGCTGGGCACGGCTATCAAGGTGGTGCTTGGCCGGCCCGAGGACCGGACGGCGGAAGGCCGCCTGTCGTTCCAGCGCAACGAGGTCATTGCCCTAATCAATACGGCTCACCAGCTGGCCAAGAGTGTCAAGGCCGTGGACGACTTCCAGAAGTTGGAGTTCGACGAGATAGTGCAGCGCTGGATGTGGCTGGCCGGCCTGGTGCTCATTGTCACAGGTGTCTTGCTCGGCGTGCTTCTTCGGCGGCAAGGACCAACAAGAGGCGCGAAACACCACGGTGAGCATGAAAAGGCAAAAAATGGGACGGTTGCCGCTGCGGCGCAAGTCGTGCCGCCCATTAAGTATGGACGTTCGAAGAAGGCAAACTAGGATGAATTGGTGAGTTTCCGCGTGTGTGTTGCATAGTTTTTGTGTGGTGGAGAAAAGGTGAGCGCGTATGTGGAGCCCACACTTGTTAGCAAAGTGTGTAGCATTCGTTCAACGCCACACTTGGTCCTCTTTCCCCGACCCTAGGAATTCTCAACAGGACGAGGATGTATATATTGTCTAGAGAGTATATTGGATAACGATCGGAGAAAGCACACACAAAAGGACATAGTTGAAATAGGAGTACAACGCAGGGCGCGTGTTTTTCTGCCTACTTAAAGTTTCATGCAGTTTCCCATGTACTGTGAAACTCGAAGGAGGTTTCATATTTTGGGGAGAAAAGCACAAAATACTTGCTTCCATGACAAGTACAAGTTTACAAGTTTATATTTTCCTCAAGTATTTTCATTCTTTTATGCTTTTGCCACCGATGTATACATAATGTGTTGCTCCCTTCCCGGACCTTGCCTAGGCATCCGCGACAAACTTGACGCCATCTTCTTCCGACGATGCTCCTTTGAACAAGGCGGCCTTGCCTTGCTGCTCTAATATTTCCAAGGCCCGTCGGAAAATGGTAGGGTCCGTGCCATAAAAATCTGCGCCCGCAGTGATCTCATCCCCAGAGTTTAAATCATATACCGTGTACACATTGCCGGCCATTCCATTTCTCCGCACAAAGTCCAGGACGGAGGCTGCAATTTCTTGCGGGGACCGCCACATGACAAAGGCCGTGGTCTTGAACCCGTCCTTCCACTCTGCGTGCCCGCTCGCCACCAGGCCCTGAACCACCTCCTGGCGTGCCTTCAAGGACAAGGTGCGGTCGATGACAGGGTTGGCAAAGAGCGGCCACTCGTTTAGGTTTAGGTTTTGTATGCCCCGGGCTTGGTGCCACCGTAGCACCAGCTCCCGCCATAGCCGAAGCTGCATCTTCCGAGTCTCCACGACGGGCTGCAATGTGAAGAAGGGCGGGAAGGCGTGGTACTCCGGCAGGCCGGCGTCTGTTATCACGACGGGGAACGTGGACGCGGTGGTTGCCATTGTGTTGCTTGTGCGTAGAAGAAATAGCAGGGGCAGGGGGAATCGACCTGGAGCCCCCAACAAAATATAAGGGGCTCAGGTGGGAAAGAGAAATAAGGACAGAGGAGGGCTAGCGGAAGAATGTGACACAATTGGGGAAGAGAGAGCCTGTAGGTTGTGTGTTGTTGCGCGTTATTATCATGCATGATGCGCATAGGTGGCGCTGTCGTCGGTTGCTTCGCTTGAAATAATCGGTCACACCATTCTATCGCCGCATCATACAGCAAGTCAAAGAACCCACACCAACCTACACCAAACTCCACATCCCACCATACGATACACAGCGCCGGTGCGACAAGATGCCGCTCAAGAAGTCAGCGCTACAGCTCGCTAAAGAGGAGCAGGCAAGGGCTCTGGAGCAGCGCGTGCTAGCGCGCCTAGGGAGAGAGTCGAAGTCTCAGAATCACAATAGCACCGGTCCTCAGCGGGCCACTTCAGCCGCTATGCGCCGTCTCTCCTCTGCCACTGCGGTGCTACGGCCCAAGGAGAAAAAGAAGGGAGAGAATGAGGAGGTGGAGGAGGTGGAGGAGGTGGAGGAGATGCAGGACGAGGGGGAGGAGAAGGAGGATAAGGAAAAGGAAGTGGACGGTCACATGAAAGCACGGCCGTCTCAACAGAAGAGAAGCTGCAAGGCCATGGCCGGTAAGAGGGACGGCAGTAGAGATTGGAGCGGCAGCGGGGCACGGAAACAAGAAGCTGGAACTGCCACTGGTGCGACTGCCCGTCGTCTGTCTAACGGCAAGAGGGTCAGGCTCCAGCAAGAGGAGGAGTACAAGGACGAGGACGAGGACAAAGACGAGGACGGGAAAGGAGGGTATGTGCTGTACTCTTCGCCGCCTGGTGTAAACCTGCAACGACGCCTCGGCCGATCCCGGTACACTGCCGAGGAGGAACAGGAACAAGAACAGGATCATGAGGAAGAAGGACAAGATGTGGACCCTCGGTTTTATAACACCAACCTCCCTATTTCGCTAGCATCAGCACCGATGGAGGAAGAAAGGGTAGGAGAAGATGATGAGATGGAAGTGGATGAATTGGATGGACGCTTCTACAACGCACCTCGTGCCGCACCTGCCGCACCTAGTTCCGCGGTAGCCGGCGTGCCCAATCCTCCTCAGCGTCTGTCATGGAGCGCGCCTTCCTTTTACCTGCCCAGCTTCTTGCGGCCTGAGTCGGCAGTCTTACCACCGCTTGAGAGTCCGTCCAAGCGCGTGGCCTTTCGAGAGAAGCTTGTGGAGCGCTCGCCGGAGCAGATGCAGGAGCTGACAGGCTTGTTGTCTCGGCGGGCATCAGCAGCAGCGGCTTCGATTTCTTTCTCTTCTGCCTCCTCCTCCTCCATGTCGTCATCGTCCTCACCGGCAATGCGGCACCGTCGTCGGTCCTCGGGCACCTCGCGCCCAGTCACTCCCCAGTGGCAGTCTTCGGTGCCCAGCCCCACTCGTGGAATCATGAAGAAGACGACTCCGTTCAAAGAAGGAGAAGGAATAGAAGGAGGCGGACGACCGGTTTCGGAGCGCATGAGCTTTACATCCTTACTTCACCGCAGAGAGTCTGGGTCCAGCATCAACGCTGATACTCAACCCCGGCGACGGCAGCATCAGCAGCGCCAGCAGCAGCACAAAAATCAGCAACTGCATCAACCGCACCAGCTTTTCCCTGGTTGGCCCTCAATGCTGACGAAGGGTGAGGCATTCTTGTCCCGGGTGCGCCACCTGAAGATGTTCTTCCCGGTCCTGACCCTGCTGTGTTTCTGGCTGCTGTACCTGGGGGGCGTGCTCAAAGTGGGGTTAGCATTGTGGGGCTGGAAGGAGTGCCCACCGGGTCACGTGCGAGGCGACATTTTTGGACTGTGGGGGGAGTGTGTCGTCCCGCAGTCCACCGTCATCAAGCTCGTCAAGTCGGTGCAGCGGCGCACAGTGGAAGATTTGTGTAAGGACCCGTGGGCGGCAGCAGGGGCGGAGGGGAGGGGGTCATGGATGGGGAAGCGAATGACGGTGAACATGCCGCCGCGATATCGGGAGGAAGAGTTGTGGGGCGATATCAGCATGCACAGCTACCCCTGGGGAGATTTAGCCTTCAGGGGTGTTGACCGTGAGTGGAGGGGGCCTGATCTGGACACGGACTACTACGTGCACTTGCGAGGACGGCCGGAGGTAATGGGTGCATTGTGGCGGCGAGGTGCAGTGCTGTGTCGGGGCAAGGTATTTGTCTCTGAGATGTGGCACGTGCTCACTGTGTTATCGGTTCTCGTAGGGCTCGTTACGTCGGCCTACCTTAAGGCGCGGGCGGGGATCCGGCAACGGCAGCAAGTGGACAAGGTGAAACGGATGATTGTGAATATGCTGATTGCCGAGGGGGAGATGGCCATCGATCTCGCCAAGGCCGATTTGCTGCATGGCTTGGACAGGGATTTCCGTGAACTTCGTATGAATAAATCAAAACTCAAGATCCTGTGGCCTGCGGTGGTGCGAGCGGTGGAGAAGGACCCGCGGGTAAGCACGGCGCCTATGGAAATGAAAGGTCGCGCGATGCCTCATTGGGTCTGGCTGGGCAAAAGGCTTCCAAAGCGGATCCGATACGAAGGAGAATCTGGGGGGGGTAAAGGAGAACCTGGGGGAGGTGAAGGAGGAGCGAATGGCGATGATCGAGAAAGAGGAGGAGGAGGAGAACGAAAAGGAGGAGGAGGCAGACGAGACGGAGGCTGGCCGCACAGACGCGAGGACGAGAGAAATAGGGCCGGCGGGGGTTGGCGTGGGGGCGGACGGTATGAGTCGATGCGTGCGGTGGTTATATAGAGAAAAGCAACATACAGAATATCACCTCCAAAAGCACTGGTCGAGATAGTACGCGGCAAGCGGGAAAATGAGGTAAAAAGCAGGGATTTTCTAGGGCAGGGATTTTCTAGACACGATAAGAAGGAATTTGAAGCAAAGTAGGTATATTACATCAATAGCAAATAAAGAAATCAATGCAAGAGAAGTAGATCAACAGCTTCGCATGCTCCATTTTACAGTTGGAGTTGGTGGGGAAGGGAGAGAAAACAAAGTGTAGGGTTGATAATGCATCCGCAAGGCGAAAGCCGTGGAGAAGAAGTGAACGCGATTGTATTGGCTGTCCTGGCAATTCTGTGAGAACAACCCCATCGGGTTTTTAATGGGCGCGTGTGTAAACATTAACATGTCTGGAGGGGGGTATTATAGATGATTGGGGCACGAGGCACGAGCGAGAGCGAGTAACGTCACAGATTAATGAACTTTCTGAAAACTATTCCCCGTACCAAGGCACCGC